>VYXB01010342.1:973375-1135005 GCA_013397135.1 Pachyramphus minor
ACAGGCTGTCCAGAGTGTGGCTGCCCCATCCCTGGAAGTGTCCAAGGCCAGGTTGGACGTGGCTTGGAGCAACCTGGGATAGTGGAAGGTGTCCCTGCCCATGGCAGTGGGTCGAACTAGTTACTCTTTAGGATCCCTTCCAACCCAAACCATTCTGTGAGTCTCTGTTCAGGAGTTCCAGAAACTTTAGTTTGAGGACTTTACCAGATTGGTTTTCTTTAAATAAAATGGAAGCAAAACAAGTCAGTTTTGGATTTTGTTTAGGGCTAAACAAGGAGTAAATGTTTAGACATGTTTTCTCAAGCAGATTGTTGATGGGGATTTCAAGAGTTGTGATGAATTGTTTGTAACATGCAGAGGTGCTAAGTGAGACAAAATATCTTGCTTGAGATAAAGCTGTCTTCTTCAGATTTGTATTTTTGAGTAGACAGACCTGAGACTGATCATAATCTAAAGTATTTTTACCTGAACTAAATTATTTTTGTGCACGTGGAACTGTGTCTGGGTGATTCATGAGCAAATTCACGTGCTGGAATCGGGGAGGTGGACAGAGGATGCAGAACTGCTGGGATTTGGTGGTTTCAGTGATCTAAAGTTGATCACACACAAACCTTGAGCACAGGTTACCCCCTGCACCCTGGTCCCAAATGTGCAACATTTTTTATATTATAGGGGTATTTCTTAATGGAATAGGATTGCTTCCCCCCCCCTTTTTTTTTGTTTGTTTTGTTATCTGTGTACTAAATAAACACATGGGGAAGGATTTGTATTTTCTTCCCACTGCTGCAGGTGTCAGTGGGGCTTGCATGATGTTAATGTGATTTCAACCTGTATAAGAGATGCTGGAATTCATGCTTTAGAAAATCAGTTTGCTAAATATCCTCAGGTTGCCATTTTTTAATCTGCATGATTGTATTCACTGTCTGTGCTTTAATTTGATCAGGAAATTTATGTCTATGGTACATGTTTCATTCCTTTGTTTAATAAAAAACCCCAAAATCTAGTTTAGCAGAAGGATATGAATTTTCCTTGTCCTGGTTGGACAAAGCATGCTGATCTGCTCAGGTTGTTGGAAATGTGTGTTTCTGCTGAGACATTTGGCTCTCATTATATATCTTGGAGCTCTTATTCTGAAAGTGCTTTCACTGTTTTTTTTTCGGAAGTGGCACTGAGCACTTTCTCTTCCTGAGATGAGATTTCAATAAGAGAGGCAATACATTGATGGATGATGGCCCTGTGATGGAGTCAATCAGCCAGTGCAGTCATTTGTCTCCTGGGGATACAGGGTAGAGCACATCATTAGCAGCAGAAGGGGAGGCTTTCCTCTGTAATGCTAATAGGGCGAGGAAGCTGCCTGGTGCCTGTTTGCTGCCCTTGCTCAGTTATCACAGGTGCCTTACACAGAAATAAAACCGTTTTCATTTGTTGTCCATGGGTGTGGATCAATTTAACAAAAATATTTAATAAGCTCTAGGAAGTGTTTCTGATTCAGCATAGCATTAACGATCCATAAAAATGGGGAAGTGTTTTGGGGAAATTGTGTGTGTCTCACTGGTTTTACACACAAGTAGCTTGGCTTGTGTAGGAAAGACTGGCAGCTGCCCCGACGCCTGTGTGGGATTTGAAGGGTGGTGGGTCTTACTTGGAGCAGTGCTGAAAGTGAAGCCCGTGGGTTGCAGCAGTTACTGTAATAGTGTCTGAGGGAGCTGGTTTGTTGGAGCACAAGGCAAAGCACGTGGCAGTGAGGGTGGTGGGTGGCTGAGCCGAGGCACAGCTGGGTGCTGTGCTGGTTGTGGCAGCAGGACCGAGGTTGCTGTGCTAGGCATCACCCAGCTTTGCCCAGGGAGGATGAGTTAGCCTGCAACAGCTGTTCCTCAGTGGCTTCTTTGCTCTTTTCCTCTCTGTGGAGGTGATGAAGCAGTAATCCCATCAGGAGTGAGCGTGGGCTTTCCTTGGGGTGGGCAGGAGCATTACTGTTTGGGGATACGGGGTTGCAAACCTTGTGTAAGCCCTGTCTCAGCATCCAGAGATGGTCAGTTCCAAACATGGCACACAAGGAAACTCTGAGGAAAGTATTCTGGGTGGCTGGTGGGTGTAACCTCTGCAGCTTTTCTGTGTACCCTCTAATACAGTGAGTGGGGCACTGCTTGTTCTGGGGACTTTCTTTTCCCCTCTTTTAACTCACTGTGACTCTGGACAACTAGGTAATAACTCACCTGCATAGGTTTACCTCTCTGTAAAGTAGATGCAGTATGAACTCCACATGTAGCTTACAGGACATGAAGTTTATTTTTGGAATGCACTTCAGGTTCTGAAATGTCTTCTCAGAAACTGCACATGAAGTCAGATGTAACAAACAGTGCTTATCTTCCTTTCTCTGAACTGCTTAGATAATAATTTAAAAGCCAGGGCAGCAAGAAAGCAAGTGATGTTGCAACTCCTGGAACGGTGTGGTGGGTAGTTTTTGTACACATTTTTCTCTCAGCAGTGATGCCTTTGTTCCTGAAGCTGAGGAGGAATGGCACAGCTCCGTGGTGTTTGTGTACTAAAGGCATGGGGTTGTCAGAGCTGTGCCATTTTACATGCGGGTTAGCAGAGCAAGGAACACACTCCACCATGGGTGTGGGAATGCAGTGCTCTGGCAGCAATTAAAAGCCATTAATTAGAAGTACTTATTGCCGGATGTGAGTCAAGTTAGTTGTAAGTTGCTTAACTTCTGAGGTCAAGAAGATCTAATGCATCCAAGACATGCTTTGTTCGTGTCCACGGGACCGCCTGGCTGTCCACAGGGACAAGCTGCAATGGCAGAGCTCAAACTGTGGAGTTTTGAGCTTCATTAAATGACTTACTGACAGTGTCAGTTTGGCAGCCCCTCTGCAAGCTGGGGCCACACATTTGCATTCAGAATTTTAGGCCTTTGCAGAGTTTGTTAAGGTTCCTGGGTTGCATCAGCTGGGAACGTACAAGTACGCGCTGGGAATTTACGGTGCTGTGCTGAGAGTCACTGTGACCAAATCAGCATTTGAAGAAGTGATAGTGAAACTTTATGGTAAAGAAAAGCTGTCCTGTCTCTATGAAGGGGATGACATTTTTTTCCAATTACAAATAAGCAAATTGATAGAAAAATCATTGACAAACGCGGTGGTTGAACACATGTCCTTGTGTCATGGACCTACTCTATGAACACATGGGAGATCACCTATGTTCAGCCTGTGCAGTTACAGAGATATAAAATATGAGGACAGTCTCACTGCTTGTGCCTGGAAGAGGCATTCCTTGTGCCAGCAGCACAGCATGTCCAGCAAATAATGGAAGAGGACCTCTAATGAGGTACCTGTTACAGTTCTGTGCCAGTTCTCAGGGTTTTCCCTGAAGTGCAGGGAGAGTGAGGGATAGTGTCTAGCAGTAGTTTATCTAGTAGCATCTCTTTGGTTTTTTCTCCTCTTGACTTATTTTTTTACGTGTTAAGCCAGACTGACTTTCCCCCTGGCACTCTGAATTCAGAACTCTGAAGTTGTACAACCATGCACTACACTGGCACAAACATGAGTGGTTTATTTTTTTTTTTTTTCCATGAGGGCCACATAGTGTAAGGAGCAGCTTTACTTAGTCACGGGTGTGAGAGTGTCGGAATATGGACCCTGTGAAGAAATAAGTTTAATAACAGTTGGTCACTGTATTTCTAAGTGTGCTGGCGTATGAAAACATGTCTTGATTTGGCAGGTAGTTGATGCCTGGGGAGAATGTGACCTTTTGCTCTTTGCATTGATTTTTTTTTTTTGAGTCATGTCCAGAGGCTGCAGAAGGGGATGCAGCACTTTGCTGTCAGCTGCAAGGGTTGGATCAGGCCTCGGGGACAGATGCATTGAGAAGAAAGGGAATAAGTTGACATGAAACTTAACACGGTTGTCTTTTGTGATCTTGCTTTGTTCCAAGACTATTGTTTTTCAGGTAGATGTTTTTAATAGATAAAAAAGAATTGAGAAATGAGTTGTATTATATAAAACCCTAAATGAGACTCAAGGGAATAGGTTGGTCTGTGTCCATGTAAGCAGAGGACTCCTCAGATCTCTCATTGCTCTCAGTTGTCCTGGAGCCTCTGAAGTTTGAACACTGTCTGAGACTGATATAACTCTGGATCTGGGTTTTTTTGTTTGGTTTGGTTTTAGTTTTTTTTAAGAAAGCATCACAGATGGTGACCAAACATTTTCTTGTTTTTAAGCAGAATGGAATGAAATACACAGAAAGACCCAACAGATTGACCAAATTTTGCAGGGCTGTAGTTCTCAATGAGTCTCATCCATGTGCTCACTTGGATCAAAAATATGATATTCCTTCTCCCTGGAGAGGGAATGTGCTTTGCACATGTAGCCAGCAGGTTATTAGTAGGTAAGATGGGTCGATTATCGTGCCTTGCTGCTGTTCCTCCCTGTGCCCGTTCAGAGTAATATCCTTAGCAGCTTTTAAAGTTTCTCCTGGAAGAATTGCTGGCTCGAGGCAGAAGAAAGTTTTCTTACCAGTTTTGAACTACTGGGACTATTGTGTTTTTTGAAATGCTGTTCATCACTTCACAAAACTGCTACAAGTACATCTTGAATCGTGCATAGCCTGAAGAATATCCTGGGGGTAGAGAGACATAAATAATTGTTTAATTGGGCTGCTCTTTTGTGTAGCTTATATCATATTGAGTGTAGGAAAAGGACTGATTCCAAACAGTGTTTTACTGTAACAATTCTCTGAGTCCTAAGATGAGCATTCATCCCAGTAAAATTTAATGTTTTGTTAAACAAGACATGCAAATGTGCTTTGACTTGAGTTTAAGTTTGTTAATAAAAATGTTGCCAATCTCTCAGCTTTCGAACATTTGGTCATTATATTAACTGAGGTCTTGAAGAGGTTTTACAAGGAAAACAACATTCTATTGGAAGGAAAAAACTTTGTAATTAACATGAATAGTTAATAACTTTTTATAGTTCGTTAGATTAATGAAAAAAACATGACTTCAGTGGTTTTTAGCAGAGATGGCAAAAATCTGAATAATATACTAACATTTTAAATTAAGAATACATTGATAATTCTGAAATTTCATTTTTGACATCCAGCTCTTAGGCTTAAAATAAATGTCAAACTTAGGCTTTTTTATACTCCAGGAAAATACGTTCTTTGCTGAAAACACACAGCAAAAGCAAGCTCATGAAAATCAATTAGAATAATAGAGTACAGCCATTGCAAAATATCATTACAATAGTTAAGTAATTACCCCACTGCATGACTTAGCAAGAGGGATAAATAATGCATGTAGAATTGTGTTGGAGCTTGCAAGGAAGATTCCTGCTGCCAGAGTGGCTGGGAAGGGCAGAGGCAGAGCACGTGTCTGAGGAGGGTGTCTGCTGGGTCCAGGAGCTGATGGATGGAACCTTTCAGTGCCTGTGATAAAATGCAGATCAGACACAACTTGCTGTGTTTCTTAGAATTTTGAGGTGACCTTTGTGCATTAACACAAGGACTGGAGTCCCACAGGCAGCGTGTCCCAGCTCCTCACAGAGCTCTGGGTCTGGTCAGCAGGAATGTTGGCTCTTTTTTCAGCAAACAGATGAGGGAGTTGATTTTTCTTCCTTTCAGCTAGAACTGAATACTCCGAATCTGTCAGTTGCTGTCAAGAGGATTGTACTTTGGATTAGTGAGCTCCTGGAAGCAGTTTGAATCATTGCAGTTTAAAGGACGCCAAACAGCGGTGTAATTAATAGTTATATAATGTACCCAACGAGCTTAGGGAGCCAGAATGTAACTTGGAGAGAAATACAGCCCCGTGAATCCCTGCATTGCCTGAGGACCACTGTGTGTTTCAAGAGTGATGCTTCTCATCCCAGGACCCTTATGGTCAGGGCAGGTTTGTTGCTGATGTGTTGGTTCCATCATGAGATATATGGAATCACCTTTCTGCACCTTTCCCCTTCCCTTCTTTTTCTCTGTCCTTCTCACCGGGATCTGGTCAGACCAAGATCCCTCCTCACCTTGGGCTTGTTGGAACTATTCTTTGCTTCTGCATTTGCAGAAGTCTTTTGTGGATGCCACATGAAATAACTCCTCAGCTCATAAGAATAATACACATTTTTGTTGTTGGGTTTTTGCATAGAAATTTCAGGGCAATTATGCAACACCTTTCTGTTATACAGTCCTAGTAAAACTGTCAGTCCTTAACCACTTGTGTTTTTAGGGGAGCTGAAATGGCTATTGAGACTTGCAGAGTAGCTTGTTTTGTGACAGGCTTGAACCTGTCAGGAAAAGCTGTGTATTTTAGCAAGGCATCAGGTGAGTCTGTGCACCTCAGACCTCCTCTCTCATAGGTATTGAACTGGAGGTGAAATGCTTTCACATTTTTTATCTTAACATCTCCGAATATCTTAAGCACACAGAGATGGTGATCAAAATTCGGAGGTGTTGCTCTAATTCTGGGTGAGTTTGATAAAAAATGAATATAATATAAATATAGCTCATTTAATGCTTCAGTTGTCTTAAACCTTTACAGTCCAATATTTAACAGTATTTTTTTCTCTTAATTGATGTGTAAATGTGGTGTTTTGGGACATGGTTTAGTGGTGGGCCTGGCTGTGCTGGGTTAATGGTTGGACTCAGGTTTTAAAGGTCTTTTTCGACCTGTATGATTCTATGAAAAAGTGAGAATTTTGCTGGTACAGAACTTAGCATTTCTGTCTCTAAAAGGGTACCTTATCAAACATATTGATTGGTGATTAATTAGAAAGTAATTCTCATGTCTAAAAATTTGTTCAAATATGATACTACAGCTAAGGAAATGTAAGGCTGCCTGCCCTGCAGTTTTGTATCTACTTTACTTCTCTGAGTCAGTTTGTTCAATATACACTGCCACTGACTTTGGATAATTAAGAAAAAACTCTGCTGTTCTGATGAGATAAATGCAGCTCCTGTTTGGAACAAGGCTGATTAGCCCTGTTGTGAAAGTGTAATTTAGTGTCAGTAGTTTCTGGGGGGATGGATGCTGGCTTTGCAAGGCTCAGTGTCGCTCTTTTCTGCTCCCTGATACCCAACTGAAGTTGTTGCTGAGAATCTCCCTGGGCCTCCAAGATCTGAAGCTTGAAGTGGACCTCTTCAGTTTTCAATGAAAGTTAATTTAAGGCTTCTTTTACTTTCTGAGTCACTTTGTGGCTTTCAGCCCATTTCCAGTGCAGATACAAGGCTGCAGTTGTGCACTGGGTGAAGGTTTGAGATTCCCAACTGCTCCGGTTGCTGGAGCAGGGATTAGTGCAGGTGGATGTTCCTGTTGCACAGCAGGGTTGGTGACACTGTTGGATGTCACACACTAGGGCTGCCATCCCTGTGAATTGGGGGCTGAAACACCAGTGGAGAGAAAAGGCCAAATCACAAAAAAACAAGAAAAAAATTCAGGAGAAGCAAAATTTTTTCAGGCCAGTGAAATTATTTTTCAAAATTTGACTGTTGGACAAGTCCCTCTCTTATTTTTCTCTGTGCTGCCTCTTGGGCTTCATTTTTTACTTCTCTGTTTGCTCTCCAGGAGATGTTTGTGACTTAAACTACTGGCTTGTTTAAAAAACAAACAGCCCTCACACTGTAAACATCTTCATGATGATCACACAGTTGCACAGTGTTTTAGTGAGCTTTTTTTCTTTTCCACATGAGATACTTTGCTACTATGTTTGCTCTGGCAAAGTACTCCAGGCTGAAGATGGTTAATAAAGTTGCATTTTTGGTGATTTTTTTTGTTTTTCTTTAACTGGTGTCAGCCTCTTTACATTCTTTATAGAATGTACTCTGGTGGTAAATTGTTTATTTGACAGGTTGTCTTTTGTTAATACACGGTGGGGCACTGTTCCTGATGGGATATTTGGGTACTGATGGGATGGCAATGATTATCAGGAAGATTTTGAATGGCTTGTGGACTCTGGTTTTGAAACGAAATCTGCAGCCTTGAAAATCTTCAAGACATCGTAATCTCCCCCCCACCCCACCCCAACCCCTGCCAAAGGTATTATTTATTTGGGAAATTGCATAATACTTGTTATGCAAGCAGTCTCTTTTCAGCCACTGTGTAAAGTGTATTATAGGAAAAAAGTGTTATTTTTTTTTCAAATTCAGGTAGCAAATGGCACAAAAATCTGACAACTGAGATGTTTGAATGAAGAGAGGTTCTAATGCAGGTTGTGCTGTGTTTGTAGCAGAGGTAAGGCAGCACTGCACACAGCTCCAGCAAATGTTCACACCTGTTCCCACAAAGAGATTGAATTCCCACCATGAATCCAGTTCTGAGAAATGAAGATGGAGTGGACAGACTGTGGATAAAATCAGCATAGGTCTTTTAATTGAAATACATTTTTCCTGGAATGCTGCTGGTAAACAAGTTCTTAAGTGAAATCTTGTCCATACCTTACTTTACAACATCTCATTTGAGGATTTGCTGCTTACCCCAAGTTCTAGGTCATTTTCCACATGTCTGTGCGTGTCCTGAAGTAACTCATTTTTGTAGACATCTCTCCTTTTCTTCTGCAGGCTGGTGCATGGCCTTGTTTTTGAGTTTCCCTGAAAATCTGGTTTTAAAAAAGCATGAGTTGATGCAGTGGAGTATTACTGGGGTTGTAGGAGGACACTGGAGCCCTCATCCTCTTTGCACCTTTAACTCCATGGCATTAAAATACGGTGTGACTGCTTCCCACCATCAGGAGCCTAACAGGTTTTACATTCAGGTTTTAGCTGTGTGCCTTGAATAAATCTGTTTACTTGAGAGAGGGTTGTTTCATGTAGTGTCTGAGTGGAAGAGTTACTCACTTGAACAAAAGAGACTTAAAATGAAGCTGTTAATTGTCACAGCCGGTGACTTTTTTCTATGCATTGCTGCCAACTGAGAGCACTTTAAACTCCCATACGAGGTATGAGAAGGTCCATACCTCTTATCTGCACCTCCCTGAGTAAGGCAAGCAGTTGTTCAATTATTCTCTATAATTAGTGTGCTTCAGTGGGTAGGCAGGTGTTAGTTATTCAGTCTCTCACTGTCTCTTGCTTTTCCAGGAGTGTTTGCCTACCAGTTTTCTGTCCTCAGGCATCAGGATGATCCCTACCTGTAGTGGGTGGGCTGCTCCTAACAGTTGTGAAAAGGGGGAAGCTTAGATAAGTACCAAAGTGAGTCCAACTGATAGAGGAGTATCTTACCCAGGTTGAAAGAATTTGAGACATGCTGTGATTGCAGTAATGAATGAAGTATTCAGAGTAACTTGTCCAGTTTTGTGTGGTTCCCCTGAAAGCAGGCTTGCAAGTCTGAGGGCCTGTTATTTAACTTCATGGGGCTGATTTAGACTAAGCTTATATCTTCCTGTAGAAATCATTGACCTTAAAACAGCAGATCATCACAATCTCAGTACAACTGTTGCTGCTGCTTTCTGTAAAATGCTTGTAATAGGTATTGCAGCATCCAAAAGGTTTGCTCATCACTGAGCACTTGTTACCCAGGCAGGTTGTGTGTGCATCTGTGTACAGTGTGGAGGGTGTGTGCATATAGGATTAACGTAGTTTAACTGCATGGAGAACTTCATGGTTCTGACTAAATTCTTCAATTGTGACTAAAACTTTGACTGTTTTATGAGAATCATTTTTTCATAAAATCATTTTCTGTGTATAGACCAAAGGGAAATAAATGACCTGAAGTTCTTGCTCATAAGAAAAAAGAAATACAGAAGTGGATTTTGTTGCTGGCACCTGTGTTCCATTATGTCCAGATGAGTGTGCCTGTGAAGCTGCTGTGGTGGTTTTGTTTGGTTTTGGAGCAGTGGAGAAATAACTTGTGAAAGGCCTGGGTCTTGGTGTTGCAGTGGACACTGTGCATGGACATGTTTTGTCTGCTGCTCATTAGCAGGTCAGCTTCTCTAGACTTTATCATTCAATGTTCTTTTATAAGCTTATCAGGTATTTTATGTCACTGCATGTCAGTTATTGAAATGGTAACCTATCAAGTAACACCTGTTTAATTAAAAATCCACTTTCCTGAGAAACACCTTCTGCTGGAGACTTTTATCAAGTACTTTGATGGGAGTCTGTCTGTTTTGGTGAAACTCTTGGTTTAGCTGCTGCTGTAAAGAAAGGGGGACTGTTGGTGCAGTGCAGTGATGGAAAAGCTGTCTAGGTGTACCTGAGATTAGAGGAATGATAAACCTGGATTTACACCTTAATGCAAGCACACCATTCCCAAAGGAGGTAGAGCAAGACTTGTGCTCTGTTCAAACACTGCCTTTCCATGGAAATCCCTGTAGAAGAGCACTCCTGTTGATGTCCAAATGAGGATGTTCAGTATCCAGGTTTCCTGCTACAGATGTATTTAAAAGGTTCATGTTACTCTTCCTTCAGCCCTGATCCTCAGTAAGTAGCTCCATTGCCTGTGTAAGGTAAAGGGGGTTCACTTGAAGTTGATGGAATTGGTGTCACTGAGGTTAAACTTCAGTGTAGGACGTATTGTCTGAAACGCCAGCGAAGTGCATTTGTCTGTAAGCAGAGAAGTCAGATGCTTCCCAAACGTTTGGTGACTGTACCAGCATGTCCAGGAAATGTCTGCAGCCTCCAGGGAAGGAGCAGAGAATTCTCTTCCAACTCACGCTGGTAGCTTTTTAACAGTTGTGTAAGTAGCATTTAAGCTACATTGAGCTTTGACTGTGTAACTCATTGGCTTTTCCCACTTCACCTCCACTACCTTCTTTGAGCTTAATATGACACTTCAGGGGAAAAAAAAGTAGGAATTCTTTTCAAGGAAGCTCTGAGGGTGATTTGCTGCCTTTTCCTTTAGAAAAGGCTTGAAGCTTCTTCCAAGTTCAGAAGGACACAGCTCCCTGCGTTTCAGAGAGCAGCGTGGAGCGGCTGTCGGGATCCAGGGCTGCTTGTTGGTTTTGGATGAAGCTGCCTGCCCCACACTGCCCTGGCTGCCACCGGCAGAGGAAAGAAGCTGAATAAACAGGGAAACTGTGAAATAAACAGAAACAAAACCAAACCTAGCCCCTGCCTCAGGGCGTGGGCTCCAGTCAGTAAAGCAGCTGTTTCAAAACTAGACTTTCTTTTGTTAAAAGGCACATAAAAGCTTTTCTGCTTTTGTTTTTGTGCCATAATGATAATTTCCATGTGTTTTTCTGTGGTATTTGATTGCTTTCAATTTCTTCTGAGGAAACTTAGTGGAAAAGTGAGCAGTTGTGTTATTGCAGCATGAAGGTGGTTGCTTCAACTTTTCCTGCCTTGCGTACCCCTGTGTTTTTAGCAGAAGTGACCAATTTCAGGTAGTGAACTTTTTTAAGCCTGTGTGTTTTTCTAAATTTCCACTCAGCTTTGAAAGCTAAATAGACTTTTGGGGTTCCAGGTCAGGCTGCAAATACTCGTGGAGAGGCTTCAGTACTCATGCCTTTCCTCGCTGTTGTTCACCACGAGTTCCAGAGCTGCTGCTGCACTGGTGTCAACCCCTCTGGCTTTGTGGGTGCATCGAGGGTTTGGAAAGCTAATGGCAGGAGCAGGCAGGGCTGTCTGACATGGGCAGGGCAGACAGACAGTGAAGCTTTGTTTTGGTTTGAATCCTGGCACTTGCTGCTGCTCTAAGTGACCCCACAGATTATGAAAAGACATAGTGATGAGAAAGTATTTTCTTGTTTTTTTCTCGAGATGGGCATGTGTAATTGCTCACAAAGTTGTGCTAACCCCGAAACCTTGTGCTGTTTTACTCCCCAGTTTTGGTGCAGAGTTGTGGGTATGAGCTCCTTAGGAAGTGGTTGCTCAACTCGGTTTTCCGCAGTGCGTTCGAGTAAAAACAAGGTTCTGTTTTTAGCTTGCTTTAACTTGGAAATTCTGGTGATAAGCATTTTTAGCTGCACAAATCCAGGAAGAAATTAGAGGAGGAAGCAACACAACATCGTAGAATCCCACTGAGTCATTTTTGTAAATCTCCAGAAGCAAGTAATTTCTCTAATCTGGTAGATGTGTATCGCCAGTGGGTTGTAGTCCCAGAGCTCAAAAGAACTTCCCCTGTACTTAACTGGAAATAAACCTAATCAAGAGGTGTCTTAATAGATACACCTGAGACTGAGGCGTCTGGATATTGTGATGCTGATGACACACTGAAACCAGAACCAAACCCAGTGCAGCTGGTGGCCTTAGTAGTGCTTTTCAGGACTTTCCTTTATTTGTTCTGGTACTCTGTTTGCCGTTCTAAAATAATTAGTATGTGTTCATTAGCACAAAAGTAGGTTTGTAATACGTTGTCCAGAAATCCCCTCACTTAGTTATGCGGTTGGTAATTTTATCTTTCTCTGCTTAGATAATTTATAATATCTCTCATCTGACATCAGATATAAAGTAGAAAGTCTTAGTGTGTCTGGGCAGTGTGTGTTGTCTGAGGAGGTTGTAAAGGGTGTGCCATGTGCTGTGCTCGAGCTTTCTGTTCTCTTTTGTTGTACAGAGGAAGTGAAACTTCAGCTGTATTCTACATATTCTCTTCTTCCATTTCCAAGTATGATCTCCACTGACTTCTGTATTTCATTCATCTGCAAACCTGTTTCACTTTCATGACACCTCTTAGTTACGCATGATGGTAAATTTGCATTTATTTGCTATTTGCACGTTGTGTGGTATTTCCTGTTGTATATTCATCCTGTGAGAATTTACAGCAGGATTTACAGGTCTGATGCACTGTCTCACACCTGAAAATACCTCATTATGTCTTTTATATAGAAAAATGTCCAAGCCTCATTTCTCCCTGCCCTGACTAATTGCTGGGCATAGGAACAGTTTAATAGCAACAACCCCTTAAACCAATGAATGACAACTGGCTTGGTCATAACTCATTTTTTTACCCATATCTCTGAATTTTCACTGTCATTATTTAGTTTAAGAGAAGGTAGGTTATATAAAAAGAAAACACTCAGATCCAGAACCTTGATGTGCGGATTTTGAGTCATTACCAAACAGCAAAGAAGCGAGGACGGATGTTTTGTACGGGAAAGCCCTGCGTTGACTCTCCATCCTTCAATTAAAGGATGGTGCTGAGTGCTGTTGTTCTCACCCCACATATTTGCCTCTGGGAAATCAAGCAGTGGCAAGCACCCAGACACTCACTCCTGTACCTGCCTTCCCACCGGTGCTGGGAAGTGCAGCAGCTGGAAGTTTTGGGAGCCGTTGCCGCGCGCGCTCCGTTGGGTCCGCTCCGTCCCGAGACTGTGCAGATGACACAGTGCATTAGGCTGACAAACCCACACGTGTTGCGGGTCAGGCAGGCTGCCAAGAGCTCAGCACTCAGCCAGCGGGGAGGAAAGCATTAGGAATCCCAATAATCCGCACATCAGTCTCTGTGTGCTGCTTGGTCAGTGGAGACCGAGCGAGTGAGCTGTGGAGAGATTGTGGGTATTAAGTGGGATGGGTAATGAAAGGCTGTGCTGGCGCTGATGTGAGACTCTTTAAATGGAAAATGACTTTAAATGATGGTGCCAGGGCGGTTGGAGTGATTTGCCGCTGGCACAGGTTCATAGTGTAACTGGTAGTTTTCAGTGAGACTAACCACCTCTTTAGGATGGAACACCAGAATTGCTTTGAAGAATTGAGGGGGGGAAGAGAACTCCCTTAGCTGAATTTGCTTGCTTTCCCTTCTTGGGGCTTGTAGCAGAGTGATGGTAATTCAGGAGTTTGGTTGTGTGTGATTGTGCACACAAATAAACACAAACCATGTGAGCGTATGCAAAGCTGCAAAACAATAGTCATCAGGGAGAAAACAGTGGTAGGACAATAAAATCAGTATTTTTGGTTCAAGATTACCTTATCTGAGAACTTTCTTGAAAAATGATAGTTTTGTCTGGACACGTAGTTATCATTGTTATCTGGAGATCAGAAGTTGGCTTGTGGAGAACTCGGAAACGTTTCTGTTGTTGTAATTAATTATTTCTGGCTTTTTGTTGTGTGGGAGAGTGGTCTCTGCTAATTTTATTTACAAAGGTAGTTGAGTTGCCCTATCCTACCTCATGATAGGCACACATAAATAACTCACACTAGTACTCCAAGTGGGAACCAACGGTTTAATAAGCAGGTTTTTTCTAAGGCTTCCTGGTTAGTGGGAGGACGAGCTTTCGAACTGAGTATTGTAATATTGTTTCCTGGCAAATTTTGAAACCATCTGGGTCAGTTCCTCACGCCCAGGAGTAATAATTCTGAAAGCAAAAGTTGCTGTGCTCTCGGGCTGTGCTGTTCCCACGGTGCTTGAACAGCAGCTATCGACGGCAGCCCGACTTCCCCTCCGGCTTTCCCGGGAAGCAGCGTGTGTGTGCGGGATCGCCGCGTGTTGTGCCGCCTGGATGGAGCCGGACACCCCGAAATGTCACTTGTACATCTGTGTTCAGTTATCACATTGTGTTCAGAGAACACAATGGGCAAAAAGAGCTCCTCTGAGCACATGGTGGCCTTTTGAAAACGCATGTCTGCTGCCTCGTCGTCCTCCAGAGCAGCTTTTATTGCTTGGTGCGTTCAGAGAAACAAGTTGGTTTATTGAACAGGGAGGTTTTCCACTAAACCGTGGGCAAGTGACCTTTTCAGTGCAGATTGTGCTGGGACAGAGGTGTGAAGGAGTAGGTGGGGTACCACTTACTGGAACCAGTGGGACCAGCTCCCTGTGCTGCTGCATCTGCCCCACACTGGAGCATCCCCGATGTCCCTCTCAAATTGCACAGCTCCTGCAGGCTGGGGCTTTCCTGTAAACCTGTGTTCCTGGTTGTTCAAGGGCTCTTGGAATGTCACTTTCATATGAAAGGAAATCATATCATTGATATTCTTTTAATTAAAAGGAGGTTTGGCTCACTGGAAGAGCTCAGTTTCTCTCACTTAGGTAAAGCCTGCAGTGCCTGATGTAGCTGAATTAAAATTACTGCCTCACTCAACTGGCTTTTTTTTTTTTTCTTCTTTTTTTTTTGATATGGCATCCCTAGAGATTTAGGGCCTATTGAGTCTGTTCAGCATCCCTTGTAGAAATGGGAATTTCTCATTTTGCTTTCTCTGGACTTATCCTGGTTGGGAAATGATAGACAAGTCTTCTTTTTTAAATGTACAGTGTTCCAGTGTCATACAAGCACAGTGGAATTTTGCTCTGATAAACCAGCCCACGTGTTTTAAGGGGACTTTGCAAGAGAGTTTCTCAGTGGAAATCTTCCTACGAGAGAGAAAAGTACAATTTTTCTTTGTGCTTACCCAATAGCACACTTCTAAGAAGGAGGCTTTTGGAAATGTAGCTTACATTTTAGTTTTAATACAAGCTTTTGGGGAGGGGATCAACTTTAGAATTTAAGTAACATCTTTTTTTGGTAGGGAGCTCCTTTTCTCAGCACATCTCCTTTTTTTTTTTTTTTTTTGTTGCTTGTTTACCAAGTTTGGTCTCTTTCCTGCTGTGATTTTGAAGTGTGAGACTTGAGTATCCCAAAACCTGGAGGCAGATGCTCACAGATGGGACATGTCAAGCTGGATTAAAGGATGTTCTATACATGACAATTTCTGTTATTACTCAAGATTTCAAGTGCCTGAAACAGAAATATATATATTGACAGCAGTGGTAAGGCACTTTTATACCACCAGGTCTGGTGTTCCTAGTTTTTAACTCTAGCTAGAGTTGCTAGAACTATTCTTTTCCCCAAACTTTTGTTAGTTTAATTTATAATACAATAGCCATGAGCAGTTTCTTTGGAGAATCTACATGTGTAAATTTTTATCAGACTCGTTTATACCCTGATGCTGCCAACTGCACTTGGTTACTCAACAGGAAGTTTTGAGCCTGTTCACTTTTCTCAGGATTACACATAGCTTAATAAACAGTCAAATAGGAAGAAGTATTTTAAGTAATTGTTTTTGTTGTAAATCTGTGTATTTTATTATACACATCTTGGTCGCTGCCAGCTTTATGAACTGTTTTCAAATTTTTGCTAGTGAGAGCAGCTTATTTTTGTCAAGCAAGTAAAATGGCCTTAGTTTTATCATCATCCTGGTGCCCCTAGGCAAGTAAATTCTGTGCTGAGATCAGGGATTTTCCATAACAACTTTGTAAGTCCTTGTAAATCATGGAGCATTTGGTATTTTGCAGTAAGGTAGGACTGCAGATGAAAACACCAGAACCAGCTGCATGCTGGATTTTACCCTTTCAATGTACAACCTGCTGAAGTACCAATTTGAGATTTCAGTGATGGATTAAAGCTCTGAGTGGATCAGTGATGGTTCAATAGCATGAGAAGGGCAGTTGCAGTAAGTTCCTAGAAATGAAGCTTGTGCAGCACTTGCAATATGTAACCATAAAATTGTTGATGACCAAGGAAATGTCACATAGGCAACCAGAATGATTTTGTGATCTCAAGGCCATCTTTTCAAATTTCGGCTTGGGGTGATCTTTTACAGTTGCATCTCATTTGGGTTGTGGATTTTGTGTGTATTCACACAGTGTTTCTGCTGATGTAGAACTTCTTGACTAGAAATGCAGTAAATGAATTGGAATCTGGAATGCCCAGCCATGACCTGTCTAATGCTGCTGGTAGACTTGGGGTGAGGGCAAGAAGGGGAGTTGGAGAGTTGGTTTTGTTCAGCTGGAATTTAGGGTGATGTTGCAATTGGGAATTGATGCCATTTTAATCTATTACACATTGCAAGTTTTGTTTTAAGCAGAAGAGATGTATTGTCCTCTTTTTTTTTGAATTTATGGTTATTTTTTTAAATGGACCATTAAAAAAAATCCTAGTAGAAAATGATTTTTTTATGTAAAACAGTGGAGCAAGAAACCATCTGAAAAACTGTAATTTGGGCTTTGTAGTTTTGTTTTACAAAGTCGTAGAATCATGGAATGGTTTGGGTTGAAAGGGACCTTAAAGCTCATCTCATTCCAACCCCCTGCCATGGACAGGGACATCTTCCACTACACCAGGTTGCTCCAAGCCTCATCCAACCTGGCCCTGGACACTCCCAGGGATGGGAGATGTGAAGGGATCTGCTGTTGCAGCTTCGATGGGAGCTGCAGGTGAGAGGTGAGAGTGCCAGCACTGCCTGTGCTTCCAGGCAGGCTTTTCCTCTGAGAGGAGAAACAGCAGCATTTCTTCCAAAACTTCAGCACAACTTTTGTTTTGCCTCCTGCAGACGTAGTAAGCTAAATTTTATGGAATTAGCAGTTAAGTAAACCCCAGGCTCTGCTCCAATAACTGATATTCAGCGATGGTATTCACTCTCACTGCTGTTTTCTATCCTTGCTCTTGTATCAAAGAAACCTGAAGAACAGCTTCTGTTTAACTCTTCGTCTTGGAGTTTTGTGATTTCATATTAAATAGCTGCAAAAGGGGAAGGTGGTTGTTCTTGGAGGGCTGTTTTGCAGGAGACCTTGTAGGGCTGGTTCTGCAGAGTGTACAGGAGCTTCTGTCTTAAATTTCTTGGTATTGAGGCACAGCAGAATAAACCTGTGGTCCAAAACACATGCACCATAGATATCTCTTGTGTTAGATATCTTTTCCTGAGTGATTTTTGGTGTATTGTGTGATAGACAAGGAGCAGGGCATGAGGTGAGCAGAGCCTGTAAGACTTGGTGGAACAGACTCAGCTTTGTGGTCACTCTCAGGTTCACTTCATTGTAAGCAGAAAGCCTGGTCTGTGATTTATCAGCTTCCCTTGGGAAAAAAAAAAAACCAAAACACTAAAAGAAACCAAAAGAGAAGCTGTGTACTTGCAAAAATGCAAACAGTGGTGCTTCTCCACTGAAAATTTTCCAACAAATTCCCAAATAGTCTTATTCTCTGGCTCAGGACTCCTTTTCTCCTGGCAGCCCACCAAGTCCTAAGTCCAGCTGTGGAAGAAGCACCATATAAGATGTTCCTTTCTTAATTTGATAGGAAGTGAATGGTCCAGATTTGCTTTCATGTTTGGATTTGTGGTGGTACAAGCAAACAATATTTGCACTTTCCAGTTCTGTACTGTATTAGAACTGGTGTTTTGAGGAATTCTGTGAGTACTCAGCTTCAGGGTGGCAAAATTCTGGTCAAACTGCATCCAAAAACATCTTACTACCCTGACTTTAGACTGTTTTGTAATGGGATTATATGAAACAATGTGAATTAACAAAGAACTGTAAAAGTATTGAAAAACCTATTACACTATGCTGTTGAGCAGTCAGTGAAGTAGCTTCATAGAGCAATTCTGGGACTCTCTTAGCACTGGTTTTATGATTTGTAGCATATTTTCACTAAAAATTCAGAAATGTGAGCTACAGGATCTGTGCAGTGGCAGCTCTTGGGAATAAAACTCTGATTCATACACTTTGATTTGTAAATACACCCAAATAATTAAAAGTAAGCACTGTTCTTCTGTAACAAGTAGGAATTGAGTATTCTTTTTACAGGCATTATTCAGAGAGTCTCAGCTCTCCTCTAGTGGCACAGAGGCAGTGACCAGCCACTTTCTAGCAAAAAATAGTGCCTGTCCTGTTCTGTAAATGGAGGTGACAGCTTGCATTTCATTTAATAACTTTCCCATTCTTAATTGGATCTAAAAAAAAAAAAAGAGAGAAAAATTGAAGACAGACAGGTTTTCCCCAAAAGGCAGGCAGCTGGCAGCTCTGTCAGCCCACTAAGTGTTAAGTACTGCATGTAATTTTGAACTTTTTAAAGTTAAAAACAGAAGGGACATGAGGGTTGTTCAAAGTGTGAGAAATGACCTGAAGTCTAAAACCTTCTGGTGGACAAAGAAAAAAGTTTAAAATACTCTTCTGAAATCTGAACAGCTCAAGGTTTGTTGTTGTGGCCAGGAATATTTATTGGCGAAACGGAGGCTTCTTTATCTCTGTGCAGCCTTTTCTTGACTCTTCCGAGGAGGAGGTAGGAGGCAGTGGGTTGGATGGTCCAGGAGGATGTTGAACAGCTTTTGGAGGAGGCTGTACACTTTTAAATGTACTTACTTTATTTTATGACAAACAATTGCTTTCTTTGTTTGAAGCCGTTATTTTCTTTCATGTTTTGTTTTCCAAAATGTTCAGACTTCACACTCTGTCTTTCAAACATGTTGCTGTGCCCAACACCTGCGCCCCAGAAGTGGGTGTTCCTGTGATTAACTTCTTTTAAACATCTGTCTTTTAAATAAAAACACAGCGTTAGCACATCAGTGTTAAAGGAAAAATCTGTTCTTTCAACAAAATGTTGCTCAGTCACATATTTCTTGCAGTTTGTCCTTCTAGTCTTCTTTTACTGTTTTTTATTGTTGCTTTTTGGTCTTGGATCACATAGAGAACTTGAGATAAATGCATACAGCTTCCTTACTGCTTTGCAGTTGTACACTAAGGACAATTTGTCCATTCATCCTTTTTCTGGTTGCTCTAAAGGACCGTGTGGTCATCCCAAATGAGCTGGAAAATATGCGTGCAGGAATGAGGGCTCACCCATCATATTTATAGCTTAATTTCTCCAAAGCTTTGGTTCTTCTGGGTGTAAAACTCTTTTAAGGGGATGTTAATTTTGTTTTTGCTCGTGGGTTAATTTCTAACCTTGCTTTACGCTCAGAAGGATCTCTGTTGTATTATTGCTTTGGCACGAACTGTTTTATAAACACTGTAAATACTTTTAGTCTTGTTTTCTTTTTTTTCTTTGAGCAAAGCCACATTCATGTGCGACTGGGGTTATTAAAATAATCATGTACTTCACACTGCACAGCATCTGAAACACATTTATTTTCTCAGAGAGTCGTGGAGCCGCACAGAGGTCGCCTGGTATCGCCACGTGCATCAAAGCCAGAACAGCATGAAATTATCCAAATCCTCCCTACTTCACGTTGCACGAGGCTTTTGACTCTGAAATCCCACTCGATGCCACTTTCATTCTCCTGATAACACAGTTGTAGGAAAGTGAGAGCGGCTGTAATTAGATCCACATTCCTGGGGATTGCTGGAGTCCCTCAAGGTCTGTGGGTGTAAAGCCCAGTCAGTTCCCTGCTGCACGGTGTCTGCAGGAGGCAGGTGGTTCCCTTTTCCTCAAGGCAGAGGGACCAGAGAAATTCCAAACAGATACAGAAATTGGGATCACATGAGAAATACGATGCAAGTTATCTTCCCATATCCCTCTCAAAATCCAGGTCTGAGTAACTCCCATGTGTGGGATGTGCAGTGATTTGTGCTGCTCCACTCCCGAGCCCAGCTGCAGGGGTTACAGTGGAATTCCTGGGTGTCAGTGCTCTGGATTTGGTCCTGAGACAGGTTTTAAAGGGAAAGCTTTGAGATACAGAAGGAAATGCGAGTGAGGTGCTTGCCAGAACCTTAAAGTTACAGTTTGGGTTTTAATTTTTTATTTATTTAAAGAGCACAGTGCAACATAGACAACAAGTTCTTCAGGAAAGGTCTTGCATTTATTCCACTTCCCGTGAGCCAAACCTCCCAGTGTGACTTCATATGACAATGAGGGTACAATATTATTTGCATGTAGTATATATTTGCAGGCACAGTAGTTCTGTGCTGGCCTGTTACTAAAAGGTAGTAAAGATTATTTGTGTGCATCGCTTGCAGTAGTTGATGGTGAAATTCTTACAGTAGACACATATTTCAGCCTTTTCATGCAGCAGAGCGTCCTTGCTGCAAAGGTCATGAGTTGTTGTGCAAGTGTCTCCTCCTGAGAGAGGTAAACTACAGTTTAATTAATGTGAAACAATTTATTTGTCTGTACATAACTTTGAAAGCACAGTTAAATTTTGTTTAATTGCTCTTAGTTTTATAGGGGGAGAAGACAATCCTCTTCATGTTGTAAAAAGAAAAGAGATAATGTGCATTTATTTGTCACATCAGTGTTGGATCTTTACTCAATTTTTACTCAGGCTGTCACCTAAATTAAGGGAAATTGTCCAAGCAAAGTGTAACTTCAGCATCATAATGCTCAGGTAGGAGTAAACATGTATTTCAGATAGTTCTTGAATTTTCAAAGTGAGTAAGTCTAATACTAAGTACTGCATCTTTTCAGATAATTTTTGGGAAGTTGAGACTTGTTAGCTTGTTGTGGTTTGTGAGTAATGTTGATACTTTAAACCTTCTAGTAAATGCCAATGTAGTTGTTTTTTAAGCACGATCACTGGTTAGAAAGTTTGGAAAAGGCTGAGTGGGGGTTTTGATTTTTGTCATTTAGATGTATTCTTTGTGCACATGAACAGTTTAATGTTACAGAAAGTAAACTGATAAGAACATTTTTGGGATAAAAAATGGTTAATACTTGTTTCTGTAGCTGTTTATTCTTACAGAGTTTAGAACTGGTTGCAACTTTCTGTTCAAGTTGTTCTGCTCCAGTGATAACTTACTTTAATATAACAGTGGTGTATTTGGGTTGAAGCATTCTTTTTGGAGGTGGCAAAAAAAATCACTAAATAAAAAGGCCAACTGGAAAAAACTTAGAGTCTTAGACACATTGAGTGTTCAAAAAGAGAAAAGGAAAGAAAGGATCTTAGGACTCCACGTTAAATTGTTGTAGCCCAAGTGGGAATGAGCCATGTTTCTCTCCTTTTTTCCTTCCTAGTTCAGATTCTGGAAGGGAAGATGACTAGTATCCACTGCAAAGTATTACTGAATTAACTTTTTTCCTTATTTCTAGAAGGCAGTGCAAGCTTTCTGCTGCCACAGCTGGGAAAGAATTCACAACACTCATGAGGAGAGCTCCTTTGACACACAGCTTGACTAGGATATGGATGGATGGCTGTACAGGCAGAAAAGGAGTCTGGAGGGATGATCTACAAGGGCATGTAGTGATAGGACAAGGGAGAATTGCTTTTAACTGAAAGAGATAGATTTATATTAGATACAAGGAAGAAATTCTTCCCTTGTGGTGGTGAGGCCCTGGCACAGAGAAGCTGTGCCTGCCTCATCCCTGGAACAGGGTGGACTTCAAGGTCCCTTCTAAGCCAAACCATCCTGTCATTTTATAATCTGTGCTAGGGATGTTAAGTAGCCCTTGAGTGTGTTTTTGGGAGGCAGGGAAACTTGGAGCAAGTTTTGGATAGTGCAACTGTTTCACTTCACTGTGGTTCCTATGGTTATAGTTTGCTGTGCTTAAAAATGCACTGCTTGACTTGCTTTGCTTGGCCTTGTAGTAAAGGCCTTGTAACTGGTGTATCCTGGCTGTAGTGGCAGCGTGGGCCTTACTTGAAGGATCTTATTACTCCAATTATTATTACTACTAGTATACCAATTGCTTAAATTACCTAGTTTTTATCCTCTTCCTAAGCTTGCTGCTTGCGTGAGTGAAGCAGTTATTTGTGTTATTTGCATTGGGTTATTTGCATTATTTTTAGTAAAATCTGTTCTGGCAGCACAGGAGAACTTGGAACATGCTCAGTGTTGACCAAAGTCTCAGCATCTTTCTGCTCCTTTCCTCATGCAAGAGGGACCTGTGAGCAGGGCTGGACCCTTCCCACTCTCTTCTCTTCCAGTTTTGGCTTTGCCCTCACCAGTGAGCCATCCTGGTGTGTAACAGGGAATTTGTAACTATGAGGTTTGGAGAAGCTGTGGTGGTAATGTCAGTGGCTGGCCAGAAAATGATAAAACTTAATAAATTTAGTGTGGTATCAACAGGCACTGATAAGGAGAGAAAGAGCACAGGGTGAAGTGTCTCCACAGGAGTCCTTTAAGCCTGGTCCTTTTGGCATTCCAGCCTTCTCTAGGGAAATATGGTGTGACATATTTATATGCTTTTTATTTTAGCTGAAGTTTCTGTTTTAAAATTTGTATCTTGGGTCAAGCAGTGCAGCACTCCTACAACAGGAAGGGCAGCTTGGTTGGACACCAGGCTTGGAAATAACATCACAAGCAACACATCAGAGTCCTCCAAAGTAGGAAAACCCCTCAGATTCATGAATTGGGATTTCCCGTGAATGGCTCAGGTTTCTGACTTAGTTGGTTGTGTAAACAGCGAGTAACTGTAAGTCTGGGCAGCAGTGGCAGCTTCAAGCAGTGAGGTTAATCGTGTATAATCATGTAGGGAGATGATATCTGCCCTCCCTTTGAAGATTTCTTGACGTTTTATCTTTTTTTGCAGTAGGCGGTGAGCAGGTTGCTTAACACAAGATACTGTTGTCAGCTTTTAGTGTGGCTGCATCAATCTGAAAATCTTTTCCATGTAACCAAACAACTTCTTTTAACATATTTATTCTCAGTCATGCAGACAGAAATTGCTGTGTACTGGATTTCAGGGATGCTCAATATCTTCACTGTTCTGTGGAACCGGTAACTGCATTATCTGATCTGCAGAACATTTCAGCATCACACTTTTTTAAAGCTGAAGACCAGATCATCTTTGTTCACTCAGACATGTACTCAGATTGCAACATAAAATGACGTAGAGTTTCTGTGTTGGGTGAAAAAAACACAGTGGTGTTGAGATGGGTCAGGGGCCTGATTACAACCTGTTGCATAGACTTTGTGGTGTGGTATACATATAACTGTGGTAGTGAAATGAAATATTTGTGTATATCTGGCTTCAGTAGTAACTTGGTACCATTATAAGGAAACCAGTACCAAGAGATGCTCATTAGATACTTGGATTTTCTTGTGACAGGAAATAGAAATTCTCTGGGTCTTCCATTGTCTGTATCATCTCTAAATGCAGATGTTACATGTGAGCAATTAGTGGTTTGTACCTTTTTTTTTTCTTAACATGTGAAACCACTAAATAGCTTCTTGAAGTCTCTCTAGATGTTTGCAGTAAAAGCTGGGTGTGGGTACAGAGCTCTGCAGCAGAAACCCTTGGGGTTCTGTGTGCCAGTTATAGCCCTGATGATATTTGGGTACAGCTTTCATTGGCTCTTGTAGTCTGATCTATGTGCAAAATTTGAATCATATTTATGAGCATTTAACAGCTCTGGACAAGCCTGAGCAACTGTTCCAATTAGTATTTGGTTCATTAGGGACGACTAATGGAGTTGATTACCTGCTTTTTTTTTTCCTCCCACAAGCTGTGTGGACACAGGGAGCATAGATCTTTCTGGCATATTGAAGGGATAGAATCAATCATGGATAGTCAGAGTATTCAGGATATAAACTGCTTTGTGATGTGCCAGGCTGGGGGGAGAGGTGTTGAGTTGTAAAGATGAGAGGGCATCAGAGTTGAGATGAGGAAGGAGAGACAAAGGCAGCAATTCCTGCAGGACATGTGAGGACCAATAACCAAGGTATTGGTTACATGAGAGGCTGTTCTTTGTGTAAGCCACAATTTGAAATGGAAGTTGTCTTTGAAAGGCAGCTTGCTTGTGTTTTTTGTCCGAGCTCCACCAGGGACTGCAGACAATTGTGTGAGGACGAAGTGTCGGAGGCTGGCACTGCCATTCCCTCTGGAAGTGTGAATGCCCACTTGTCTCCTGGGCTCCTGCCAGCCAGCTTCGCTCCCGGCCCTCGGGACAAAGTCATCTCAGTTACCTTCTCTTGTTCATTGTTACTTGTGCAAGGTTTGCTGCTGCAGGGAACCAGAAGCTCGTTTGAGAAATTAAATGGAAAGATATGAAGGAGACTGATGTTTATCAGGAAACTTTTTAGTCACATTCTGTTCCTTCTCCTCAAGTGTAGTCACAGTGCGTGGCTGGCAACGTCTTAAAAAGCTGCTTTTTCACTATTGTCCCCCCAAAATTGGCTGTGATTGCATGATATGGATGGAAGAAAGGGAGTATTATACTTAAGAATGTTAGATGCTAAAAACTGATGAAACAGCAGTTTGGAGTATTTCTTTATTTTAAAATTTCTGTCTTGTTTGGTAACAGCAGTAGTACTTCACGTTAAATAAGGACATCCATTTGGTTCTTTAAGTGGAGTGTTCTTCCCTGGTTGCTGAAATAAATCTTCATACTGCTCTCAGTGTAGTTATTTTTACTGTGTAAAACTGACTATAGATCTCTCTTTTTATTGTCATTATAGAAAACCTAGAATAAACTCTCAGTTGGTGGCACAACAAGTTGCCCAGCAATATGCAACCCCACCACCACCTAAGAAGGAGAAGAAGGAGAAAGTGGAAAAACAAGACAAAGAAAAACCTGACAAGGAGAAGGAAATTAGCCCAAGTGTTACAAAGAAGAACACTAACAAGAAGACTAAGTAAGTTTGAAGGACACATTGTTAAATGTGATGTGATGTCAGTGGCACTGGTTAATTGTGCAGCTAAACTAACATCGTGCTCTCCCTCTTCCCTCCAACTACTGCAGACCAAAGTCAGATATTGTGAAAGATCCTCCTAGTGAAGCAAACAGCATACAGTCTGGGAATACTACAACAAAGACCAGCGACTCAAATCACACTTCAAGGTAACTCTAGACTGAAGTTAAGCTTTTGGTGTCTGAGAACTGAATTATAGAGCAAACACGTCTCTTGTTGATGTATGAGCACTCGAACACTCTGCTGGTGAGCACAGATCTGGGCATTAGAAATATTAACTCTGTTGTCCACTCAGTTTTCATTTCTCTGCTAAAGTAATTGTATTGTCAATTGGGCAGTACTGCTTTTGGCTGTAAAACACAGTGGGAGAAAAACATTAACCAGCAATCGTATCGAGTTCTTATCATCGCCCGATAGCCGTAACAAAGGTTACTTTTTTACTTCCTTATCCGTAATTCAGTCACTGTAATTGTCAAGATAATTTTCCAAGTACACAGGAACTAAGTATACATGAGCAGATTTGCTGGGATCTTGCTATCAACAAAAAGCACAAATGGCTGGTTTGATATTTGTTTAAGTTTCAGATGAGTGCAGGAGAGAGGTTTATTCCTAGTCTTGCCTATACTGATCTTCCATTTCTTAAATCAAACATTCGGCATCAAAAAACAGTTTTTATATTATTGAGCTTGAGAGCTACAAGAGGCAGAACTGAACTGGGTGCTTTGCCTGTGTGGGCTGTACAAGAATTGCATCTTTCTTTAAAATGTGCTGTAATAAGTGTTTTATAATGAAGCCACATGAACTGAGGCAGTATTAGTTTGCTGCAAACAGTTGTAAAGCACATGGGAAATATGGTTGGCACAGCTGTTGGCATTAAAATTGGCAAGGTGTGACTGCAGAAAACTCTTGGCTTGGAAGTTTTTAAATAATAGCATGAAAATCTTTATTAACAGTGAATATCCTTTACACAGTAACCCACTGGAACATAGTGAGGGCAGTGTGAAATTTGCTGTGCTACAAGACTGAGCTGTTTGCAGGGGCTGCTGTTAACTCTTCCTCAGCCCTCAAAGATTGAAGTGTCCGTTCCTGATTTGATTAGAGAAATACAACTTTATTACAGTGATTTGTTTCTTGTCCTGCTCTTTAACTGGTACTTTTTTTGAGACTTAGGGTGCAGGAGATGCACTTGACTGATGACGTAATATTAAATTGAGAGATTACATCAAATAATTGTTTTTCCTTCTTGAAGGAGTCGCTCTGTCTACTGCAGAGTCTTTTAGTCCACGTTTTGTAGCAAGCTTTTGTCATTCTTAATTAAGCCTTAATAGTATCACGTCTAGCTGGGTATTTTTAAGTATTATACAAATATATCTCCCTCAGTTCTTAACCTGTCTTTTTAAGCGTTTAGTTTAGTGGAACTTTCCTTGCAATGCCCTTGGGAGTGCTGTCAAGGGTCTTTTTAAAGGATCTGATTTTTGCAGAGTTATTAGTTACCTGCTCAGGTTTTTTTCATGCCCAGATTGTTTAACTGTTTTGGGGTGGTTTTTTTGTAAATTGTCTACTAGAGCTCGCTGGATTTTTAAGAAATCCTGTTTGAACTTCTTGGATACCACACCTGCTTCTGACAAAATGTCTTTGTTTATCCCATTTCTCCCTGTGCACTTTCAGATTGAATGTTTTGAAACACTTTTCTTATTTGACTGTAAATCTTTTTTGCTATAAATGTGAAGCCACCAGAGTGTTTAATTTTGTAAAATAACATGAATGGGCCAATCATTTGCCTTCCATAAGAAGCAAAAATTGTATGCATGTGCTGAAGAGATTGTCTGGAGGTTTCCATGTGTACTTAATCAGCTCCTTGTACAGAGGAAACCCTGAAAACCTTCTGGAGAAATGGTCAGAGAGCTCAGCTCTAAAACTGACACTGAGAATATTTGTGAGTGGGACTGTGGAGAAATCCTGCACCTCAGCCCTGCTTCCCCTTCTGTGTTACGTTGTCACGGCATTTCAAGATGCATGGGCAGTTCCATTTTTATTTTCCTCCTTTTTTTCCTCTTTTATTTCCCCCCTAAATTCTCAGTGCTGGTGTTTGACAAGCCATAGCCAAAGTTCACGTTCAGCCCTGTAGGAAGGTGCAGGCAGCAGGGTCTGTTCTGGTATCTGGGCCAGCTTTTTTTTTTTTTTTTGGGCTGTTTCTGAGCACAAGAGAAAACAAGTGACCCAGGCAAATTACAGGAAGAACTGGGTTTCCTAGAGGAACTCGGGGCTTGGGGAGGAAAACACGTACTCGTACTACGCTTCCGGGAACGCTCGGCGCTGCGCGCGGGGGCATCTGCCGGGACGGCATCCGAGAGCCACGGAAACCCCAAAACGTGCTGAGCTGGCTGGCCCTTCTTGTTACCCACAGACAGGGTGACATCATTTCATCTGGCCCGTGGTTACGTGTGGAAGTTGCCAGCCAGAGCGTGCGTGCGGCACCCGCGTGGGCGCAGGAATCCGTCAGCACCGCGCTGGGCTGGGAAAGGCCGGTCCCGGAGCCCAGGGGCTGGTGCAAGTAGGAGGTTTTACTGACTGTTATGCAGTGGGGTTTTCTTGAATCTTCTGTCTGTTGGAAATGCTTTTCCTGTGGTACTTGTGAAAAATTGAAACAGCCTCCTAGGTTAGATAAGAAACTACTATTTTTGGTGCAGTAACTTCATTTTTGGTAAGGAAGTTTGCAGAAATGCAATTGTTCTGTGTTAGAAGCTGTACATCTGTCCTCAATACATTCTTCTGTTCTGTCTAGTTCTGAAATACCACTTGGATAGTTAGTAGTGCAGGACTTTCTCCTTGGTAATACCACTGCAAGCCATTGAATATTCATGGCAGATGCAGAATGAGCTTAATTCCCTCTTTTTCTGTTTTACTGCACTAGCCTAGTGTGCTGCAAACGAGGAGGAGAAAAGGCAGAGTGGTTTAAAAGCTGGAGCTTGATCCCAAAGTAAACTAACCTTCCCTCCATCCCTCTCAATAAGGCAGCTCTCAGCAAGCTACTTTTCACTGATGTATAAAGACTCTCCTTTTTAATTTCCCTATTGGGAATATTCCGCTGCTTAAGCCTGACCCTTAATTAGGAGCAAAAGCTGTAAATTACAACACTCACTGCAGCTGACTTGGAATTTGCTGGTAGCTGGAGGAGTGTCCAAGGTTTGTTGTAGCAGAGCTTTGGACCAGCCCGTGAAATGTGCATGAATGTCGGCCTCCTAGAGTTTAGACCCTTATTAGCTACATTACTAATTGAATGATAGCACAGCATGCAAATTACTGAGATAATCCTGAGCAATAAATACCAGTGGGTTCTTTTCTAGTGGTTTGGGGGTTTTTTCCCTTCCTTTTTTGTTTGTTTTTTTTTCCCCCCCCCTAACCAAAAGGTCTGGCTGCAAGAAATACCTTTGTGCATTCTGGATTTTATTTACAATAGCCTCGATTCCAGAGGGAACATTTTGAGCTATTCTATCCATAGGCTGATTGGGCATCTGATTTGTATAAGCTCAAAGCAGTTGAAAGAGAAGCCAAGTTGTCCCAGTGCCTGTGTTGTTTGCAGCTGCAGAGTTCCAACATGGGAATGAAAGAGCCGTGGCCGAATGCTTTCATGTGGTTTTGTATTGCAGAGTCACAGCCTTGTCTCATAACATCAGGGCACATGACGAGATGGTGAATTTAGATAAGAGAACTCTTTCATCTGCCCCTTGGGGAGGAGATCCTTCACTCTGTCTGGCTCCTGACCGCTTGGCTCTGCCGTGGTGTCCTCCTTTCTGGCAGAGTTGGATTAGGGATAAGTCTACAACAGACGCCCTGTGCAGAGCTCTGTGAGACAGGTCGTTCCTCTGGGGCTGAGCCTGGCTGGCACAGGGAGCAGGTCAAACCTTCATCCTCCACTGTGCAGCACTTCCTGCTGCCTGGGTTCTCCTCCCAGCTACTGCCAACTGTGCTGGGAAGGGGAGGACGAGTCACACCGAGTTTGTTTTCCAGTGCTTTTCCTAATAAACTCTTCCCTTCTCGTTTATTTTTATCCTTTTAATAAATGGCTTCTCATTTATTTTAGGCCCAGACTGAAAAATGTGGACAGAAGTACCGCACAGCAGCTGGCAGTCACAGTGGGAAATGTCACAGTAATTATCACAGACTTTAAAGAAAAGACTCGCTCTTCATCCACGTCGTCTTCTACAGTGACCTCCAGTGCAGGATCAGAACAACAGAATCAGAGCAGCTCGGGCTCTGAGAGCACAGACAAGGGCTCGTCCCGTTCCTCCACGCCAAAGGGGGACATGTCGGCAGTCAACGACGAATCTTTCTGAAAATTGCACATGGAGTTGTGGAAACTATGAATCAGGGTATGAAATTCAGACACTCCACCTGCCCACGCTGTTCAAATCCTGGAGAGCCTCTTCTGTGCTTGAACACACTTTCTCGGACATCGACCTCTTACTGATGCAACCAGGATAATTTCTGCTTGCCGTGGGCATCTGGCCACCGAGGAATTTCTCACCCTAACGATTACTCTTGACACTTTTATGTATTCCATTGTTTTATATGATTTTCCTAACAATCATTTATAATTGGATGTGCTCCTGAATCTACTTTTTTATAATATCTGCTGTGCACAATTTTCCATGAACATGACAACTTTTTGTTTTGGGGTCGGGAGTGGGTGGGGAGGGAAGGGGGCTTTATTTATTGCATTCACAAACTCCATCCTCTTTCAACATATCCTTTTTAAGTTCAGTTCTTCTTCCAGTTATACTGTGTACTATCAGTTTTGATATAAATTATATATAAATATATATATAAATAAATATATATAAAGGGTTATTTGAAACCAATACATGGAAACGCTGGTGCTTGAAACACTGTGAAGTGATAAAAAAAAAAAAATTGAACAGTTCAAGATCTGGGACAGTCCCCTTCTGTGAAAGTACTGAAACTGAAATGGAACTGGTCTTAGGTGAAAAGTGTTCCTCAAGGTTTGAACCTGGATGGAACCTGTTCTCTCTATTGTTCCTTCCCAATTTCTTCCCTAAGCAATGGCTAAAACATGCTGGACACACGGTTTTGATTGTTACAGCTTGGGATCTGAGATGAGAGAGGGTTGCTCCAGGTAGCTTGTGTTTCCCCTAGGGTCCCTCACATTGGTGATGTGCAGGTCCATGCCCAGCTGGGGTGTAACCATTCCCAACCAGCCTGCTGGTGCTCTGCCATGGATCCGTGTGTTTTGGTATCGTGAGCATCACAGTGTCGTGCACAGCCAGTCCCACAGGTGCTGGTGGTGGTAGTTAGTGAATCCCATGCCCTTGCCTCGGTACCTGAGGTAGCTGTAGAACTGGAGTGGTGGCTCTGGGGGGAAGGCAGCAGGAGCTGTAGGGCTGGGAGACATCCCGGGTCAGGAACCAAGCTGGTGCTCGTTCCAGCTGCCTGTGGGTCAGCCCCTTCCATCTGTCCCAGCTGTGCTGTTGGGATGGCTCTTCTCCTTGAGGTCCATCTGGATTCCAAGGGTTGTTTCTGAACAGCATCTTGTCCAGTGATGGGCTTGTCAGCACTTGGACACTTCGGAGTCTCCTGCTGTGGGAGCAACAGTAGGGAAAAGCTTTCGTGCTGGCAAGTGAGCAACACGGGGCTCATGCTCATGACCAGCATCTCCTTCATTCTTACTCTAAAGCTATTCAGACTATAGTTTCTTTTCCTGGCCTGTTAGTGTTGCTTTACAGTTTACCTTCCATGCATTATCCTGCTAAAACACTTGGCTGAAGAGGTGAAAAAACAAACCTTTTTTTAAAAAAAGCAAAACAAACCCTAAACCTCTTTGGCTTTTCATCTTTATTTAGTGGCCCCAGGGTGCTTTGCAGTAATTTCAGGCACAGAGGCTGTGGCTTCATTTGACATCAAATGCATAACTTTTGGGTGTGATGAAAGAGGGCCACGTTTTGACAACTTAGTGCCTGCTTGTTGTATTATGAATTATTTGCTTGGTAAGAGAAATTTCTCTTTGTGGAGGCAACTGATTTAAGATTTCTTTTAAAATCTGTGTGGTTTTGAGTAGCAGATGTAGGTTCCTTTCACACTGGTGACAGAAATGTGTGAGTTAGGGATCTGTTACAGCCCCTGCTTGAAGGCATGTGCTTGGCAGTGCCTTGGCAGCAGCAGTTTTGTTCTGAATATGTTAACGTGGGCACCCCAACTTAATTCTGCTTATATTCACAGTATAGGCTGTCTTTTTTAAGCATTTTTAAAGTATTAAAGAACCAAAGGAAAACAGATGCTTCCTATGAGCATCAAGACAATTTATTATACATAGTTTTAAATACTATGAATATCTCGATCCACATTTTAACATTAGTGGGATATTGCAAAGACATTCCTTTTCCAGTTTTTACTATTCCTTTAAGGGTCTCAGGGAGGGTAAACTGGTCAGCCATATTTATTTATTTTACTGAAATGTATTGGAATAATTTTTTAAGAGAGATTTTTTGAAGATGCCCCTGAACTTGTATATTTTGCACTGCTTTATAAATGATCCATTATCAATTAGGCTTGCGTGCATCTCGGCCGTGATCCAGCCAGGAGTGTGAGCGAGTGGTGGGTCCCACTGGCCTCAGTGGGGCTAATCCTGGTGCTTCAAGTCAACCCACGTGCTCACCTTCTTCCCTGGATCTGGGAATTTGTGCAAAAAAAAAAAAAAAAAGGCATTGTGTGTACCAGGAAATTGCTTCTTTTTTCAAGTGAAAATAGACCTGTAGATCAGCTGAAAAAGCTTTAACGCCGTAACCAGCTACTCGTGGTGAAGTCGGTAACATCTGTCTCTTTGGCCTCCTCCTCCTTGATAAAGTAGCTTGCTATAAATAAATGGGAAAGTTTCTTTGGAACAAGTGACCTGTAATTCTGCATTCAGTTAGGGATTGCTTGCTAAACATTGAACCCCCACCCCGGCCTCATCCGTAGCTGTTGTGTTGTGGGTTTGAAGGGCAGCGTTTGCTTTTACGCTGGATTTCTGCAGTTGGCACATCCTCCGGTGGGATCCCCCGCGCGCCGTGGCCGTGGCTGTCCCGCTGGTGGTGGGGAAGGTGTTTGAGAACCAAACCAACCAAAACACTAGTGTAGGGAAGGACCAGATTCGCGGTGTTCAGTGGCACAGAAAGCAGGTAAGTGAAGCACAGTGTTACGATGGCGAAGTTTCGACTCTTACACAGACACACACACACACAGACACCGACACAGCTTGCCTGACTTGCTCAGTTGACGTAGTTCTGCAAAGGAAAGGTGACAGCGTTTTACACGACCAGGCTATTTATTCTAATTGGAACCTTGCTTCAAATTGGACAGATCGAAAATTTGGCAGCAGCTTCCGTGAGTTTATTTCCACTGAGATGTTTTCACCTGCCTTACCAAGATCATTCTCAGTCTACTTTTTTAAGCTCTACCATAAACTTAAATTATTGAAAAATTTATTAATTGCTGACTATATAATAACCTTTGCTTGTATGTAACCGAATGGTTTTAAGAGCCAACATTTAGAGTATGACAATGGAGCTGAACAGTTTTTAATGCGCAAGCAGTTCTGTTCTTGTGTATGACTTGTAACCTTAATTTACTGTGTAAAGATGGTTACATTATTTCCTTAGCTTTGTTTGTTGGAGACAAATATAGAATGCTTGTTTAAGTATGTCAAAACATAATCTTATCTTGTGGATTTTTATGTTAATGTATTATACGAGCTATATTTTTCATTTGCCCAGAAAGACAGCTTGTATAACGCTTCTGAAAGTTTTTCCGCTCTGTAAAGTCTTTAGAGCTGACAGTCCTGTTAGGTTTGTTTTAATCTTCATGCTAAAGTGTCAATGGTGGTTTTGTGAACTGGTCAGAAATTCACAGGTCTTAAATGTTTTTGGGAAATTTATATTGGACACTGCTCTTTGTCTAGCAAATAAAAGATGTTAATATATTCCTGTTACTGGCATGTGCACGACTGTTATTAGAAGCCACTTTATCATTTTCCTGCTTTAAATAGAAATGTCTATTTATGAATTCTGCTTGTAGTTTTTTCACAAATAAAATAGTAAAATTTAATTAAATCTGAAAACTCTCTTTTTTGGGAGATGCCAGTGTTCAGCAAAGGTGGAGAACTCCTGTTGTTGGAGCAGCTTGTCAGTCTGTACATCTTGTCCAGGAGCCGCCGCTCGAGCACCCACTTCTGCAAACACAGGTTGTGCACATGGAGAACCTCAGTCAAGCAAGTAAATCCAGTTTGTTCCCTGGGGACTCATGACGTGCAGAGAGTTTGTGGTGGATGTGTCTGCAGAATTTGGGTTTCTGGTCCTTGGAAATAATAATTTTCCCCCTTTCTGTAGCTGCAGGAGCAGCGAGGCTTTAGCACAGAGGATTTAGTGAGAGCCCTTGGGAGTTCCGTGGGCTGCCTTGCGCTAACGAACTCCCAGGAGTAAATTTAATAAAATGTAATTGAGAGCCTAATTGTATTTTTGTAGTGTAAAAATACCGGTATTTTGCAAGCAGTGTTTTGGTCTGCCTAGGAAACAAGGATGATGTGAATTATTGTACTCTTTCTGGTTCATGTTTCCCCTCCACCACCCGAGACGGGAGATGTGTGATGTAACTGTTCAAATATGAAGCTGAAATTTGAAAATGAAGCAATAGGTAAAATGCAAAGGGGACAAAATCTTACTCTAGAGCTTTTTTTCTCAGGAATGTATATGAGGGCAGTTCCTAAACAAAAAGTAGTTTGGATCCTTTTGTGTATGGGGGGGGGGAAGTGTGTGTTAAAAACAGAGGTCGCTTTAAAAAACCCAATGTGCAAACAGACTTAAATGCTTTTAACCTCAGTTGGAAGCAGTTCAGATGCCTTTGTGCCAAGAATAAGAAGAAACAGGAAAGGTAGTGGTTGTTCTACAGACCTGAAAAGCACTTGCTTGGCATGCTGAGGGCTGAGCAGAGAAACAGTCCTTGCCTTGAAGAGCCTGTGGTTCCCATCCTCCACCTGAGACCAGCCAAAGGTCTCAGAGCTGCTGCTGGGGCAAAATGAAAGAGCTGCAGGGAGTGGAGGAGACAGGCTTCATCTTCATCACCTTGATGCTTGAATGTAAAGGTAAAGGCTTGAGTGGAGCCAGCAATATTCCTGTAGCAGTGGTGTCTCCCCCCAAGTCACCCCTTCACTGGCATTTTGGGTGACTGGTCTCCTGGAAATCCCTTGCCTTGGAGCCGAGTGAGCCAAGGGCCACCTCCAATGCTGGAGCTGCAGAACTGGCCCTGCCACAGGAGAAGGGGGTTGAAGGCTGCATTAAAAACGGCATCCAAGGCTGCTGCAAGGTATGTTCTGGACTTGAGTGTTGTGTTGAAAGGTTTGTGTCTGTTACCTGTAGGGAGTTTCAAGGCCAGGTTGGTCTAGTTGGCAACGTGGTTTAGTGGAAGGTGTCCTTGCCCATGGCAGAGGGTTGGAACAAGGTGATCTTGAAGATCCTTTCCAACCCAAATCGTTCTATGATTCGAAGTAACAAGGGGGTGGGGAACTCTATTCATGGCTCCTTAGGCTTTTGTAGACTTCTGGGACAGTTGTTTTAAGATTTGTGTTATAAAAACCAGCACCAACTCACATAACTGAGGGAGAGAAGAAAAACCCTCCCCTCTATAAGGGTCGTGTATCAGCTAATTTTTGAAAGTATTTTTGTGTAAATCTGGCTGTGCCCCCTTCACACAGCAGTTTGGGGGCAATTCAAAGAGGAAGATGTAACACCCTGCAGTCAGGGAGGAGCTTTAGGAATCTGCACCAGGGCTGTGCCTGTTCCTTTCCTACCCAACATGCAGCCCTCAGAGTGATGAGCTGTGTATGTTTGGTGGCATTTAGGTCACAGTGGGAGTTTCCAGGGCCAAAGCAAAAGTTGTCTGCCAAAGGCACAATGGANCGCTTCAGGAAGGTGTCTTGCCTTGCAGTGGGTTGGACAGACTGCTGGAGCCCTGTTCATTTGGTTGTTTAAAGGTAAACCTGATTCTATGATGCTTTAGAGAGGGCAGAGCTGTGAAACTTGTGATTCGCAGACTGAAAAGATTAAAAAAGACCCAAACTGATCCTGATCACTTATGGGCAACCAGCTGGACTGAAAGGAAGAGGGAGAACAGCTGCAGTTTGTAACACCTGGATGCCCCCATGGCTTTTGTAGTTGTAACAAGGAGAGGGAAATGTCAGGTCTTTCTGCCTGCCTTTCTCTTGGCTGTTTCTGGAATATTTACGTGCTTATGTCGTGCTTGTCTTTGCTCCAGCTGTCAGCAGACACAGCGAGGTTTGTTTGCTGTTTTCCCCCTTACAGTGATGGATTGCTTGATATTTGTATGGAGCCTCTTTCCAGACAGGGTTGGGGCTGATGCTGATCCCGGCTGAACCCATCTAATAGGAAGACACTGGAAACTTCAGACGTGTTCTCTCATTGTTTATTCTCAGCAGAGAAAAACCCGCGTGCAGAGATCACCAGTAACATCAAAGGCTGTTTCAGAAATTCCTAATCAAAGCACTTCACACCACTGCAATTATCCCACTTGCAAAGCTTCCCCATGGCAGAGCATGGAAGCCTGTGACAAGTGAAGAGTGCTCTGTACCTAGCTCTGGTCTTCAGTTAATATTAAAGCTGGGAAATCATGTCTTCCTGCAGCCAGTACTGTGCTTCTCCCAGCACTTGCCTGAAGTCCCCTGTTGCTCCTTAAACGGGGATCACTCCTCACACAGCACTAACTGATCTGGCAGCTCTGGCTGTGCAGGAAACACGGGAGGCATGAGCCAGTTGTGCTTCCTAGATGAGGAATCAAGAAACAGGTACTCCTTTGTTCTCCTCTATGTCTCCATACAAAAATAAAAGAGAAATTGCTCTCCGCCATGACTATTTATTATTCCCAGGATTCTGAATATTTCATGATTTTCTTACAATCTTAATTTTTTTCAACTTCTTTTTTTTTTTCCCATCATTAGGAGTTTTCAGAGCTCCTCGAGAGGCTGTTCCCTCACACTTCTCTGAAAACATTCCGAGGAAGACTTAAAACTGCACAGTAACAACCGGAGAGTCCCAGTGTGAGAATCCCAGTTGCTCTTCATCCCTGCCTTGACAACCCTCCCCTCCTCCTGCCAGCAGGTGAGGCAGAGCCATTCAAAGCCTGTAATGCCGATATTCACTTAAATACCGTGAAATTCCCAGTGTAATACACGTTTGATAACAGCACATCAAAGGCTTTTAGGATGCATTAATTGGCCACAGCTACTGGATCTGCCCGGAGTTGGAGGGAGAGGTCTGAAGTGTCGGAGCTGCTCTAAGTTGCTCTCAAGTGTTGGGAAAAAAACAAGCTGGGGATCTGAATTTGAGTACAAAATATCCCTGTGAGCAGCAGGACACTGGAATGCTGCAGCAACAGCACGTGGTGGCTGGCCCAGGTAAGAAGAATGGGAATGGATAAAGCTGATTTTTGTTCCTCTTCAAGCTGTGCTGTCTGATTCATATTGCCCAGGAGGTTTGGTGTGCAGTTGGCAGGAGGAGTTTTCCATGTTTGTGTGTGTGTTTTAGAAGGGATTAAAGAGTAAAGAAGCAGAACAACTGAGATTTTAATTCTGCCTTCACCCAGAAATTAATACCTACCCAATACTTACAGTCTTCAATATAGATGGTAGATTTTTACATAGGTTGTAGAGATATTCTGTGTAACAGGCTAAAGATGTGGGGAAGTTTAAAAGCATGATTTGTCAGAAGTTGTCTCTAATAGGGGTTTACTCTTTTTTTGTCTCCCTGGAGGAATCACCAGCATAAGCCAAGTATAAATAAGGCCAACAATCCCTCCCACCACCTTTTGGCTGGTTATAACTGTCTTACTCTGCAAATTGGCTTCTGCAGCAAGTAGGTGTCTCTGATTATATGCTTTACTTCCCTATGGGGTTTATAAAAATAAGATGAAGGAAGGGCAAGAAAAAAGTAGCTTTCCATTAAATGAATTTCTTTCTGATCCAAGAAAGACAAAATCAGGAGCAGTGGAAGGGACTGGTTAGGGCTCAAGGCTGATGCTACTCTCTGGAAGAGTTAATTTATTTATACATCCAGATTTTTTTCCCAGATTTGAGATGTCCATCAGTATCCCAGCTGAGACTGAGAAACTGTCCCACAGCTGGGGGAAGTCCAGTGGGTGCCTCTGCCCAGGAGACAATGACTCACATCTACAAACCTTTTTCACATGTCCCTGTTCTTCATTCCCAGCAAGGAAAATCCTCTGAAATCTCAAAATCTCTCTGCTCAGCCTTTGTGAGAGGTTGAGGCTTTGGCTGAGGGTTAGAGCTGCATCCAGGCATTAACAGACCTGACCCAGGAGAGCGCCTGTGGAAGCCCTGCATGCCCGGGATTTGTGCTTGCTACCAGGAGACAGGGGATGGAAATGTGTTTGGCTGCTCCTATTGTTCTCCTTATTCAACCGAAGTTTTGTTGGTGTGGAGTTAAGGAAGGAAAATGTGGACTGGAGTTGCGGAAACGTTCCCTGGAAAAGGAATACGGTGATTCCTGGCGCGTTGAGTTGTTGCGGCAGCGGGGGGTTTGATGGGGGTGTGACAGCCTCTGACAGGGATAGAACTGGGAGTCGCTGTGCTACAATGGCACAGGGAGGATGAGTGACGGGAACCTCCCCTGACTGCAGAGCTCCCGAATTGTGATGACACTCAGAGGGAGAGAAAGCCTGGAGGGGGGCGGGGGAGGCTGACAGGGGTTGCCAGGTTTTGGGAATTGTGTGCAGGCTGGTGGCTCTGACTCAGCTGTGGATGCTGTCTGTGTCTGCTGCCTCCACCTTCCCACTGCTCCCAGGAGGGTCTGCAACCCCCCTGCCATCCCCCATCATCATCCTCCCTGGTCTTGGCATCACGAACTGGGCACCTGCAGCAGCAGCAGGAGAGGAGTCTGAGTTCAGTTTCTCCATCCTGCCACGCTGCTCCAGCAATCCTGGAGCAGGCCTGTGGAGATGGCCCCTCTGGACACCCCTCATCCATAGTTTTGTCAACCTTTACATTTATATCCTGCATTAGTTTATCTCATGGAGCAGGACCCGCTGTGCTTTTGGGGCCTTACTGACCCATCTGTCCCCTGCAAGTCCTATTAGAGATGCCAATCATCATTTTCCTTCTGTGCCAAGTTATAAATCCTGCAGATTTATATATCCAAGTCTCCATCAATCAAAAGATTGAGTTAAAGGTGATGAGTTAGAACAACTGGGAGGTGACTCCACTAAGAGCAGTGAGGAGCCAATATGCACTCTCTTACAACTGGTGATTTCTCTGAGCTCATGTAGTGGGCTCCCAGTGCTCTCCCTGCAGCCAGACTGCTTAACTAGTGGAGAAAAGGGTTTTATCTGAAGGACTTCATCACAGTGGTCCCTTTCCACCCAATATCCACACACTATCTGAGAAGCAGGAGCTAGAAGGAGCAGGACGTGAAGCTTTTTAGAGCCCTGTTCTCCTGGCTGAAACCAGGAAAAACCAGACCACCATCCCTCCTAGTCTTGAGGAGGAGCCTGCATTGAGTCACTGGAGTCATCCCCACTGATGTGTTGATTGTTGTATTTTGCACACAGCTGGGACTTACTCTCTGTGCAGGAAGGGGCTCTGCGCCTTGCCCTGCTGGACATCCAAAGATGATTTTCCAACAGCAGACTAACAGTTTATTTATAGTGGGATAATAACTCTTCTGGTGCTTAATAGGTTCTCCTGCAGGTTGGGTTTGCCAAAAAGGTGTTGGTGTTCCTTAAACCTGGGACAGTGGAGCAGATTTCAAACAGCACTGAAATCCAGTGATGTTTTTCTTTTTTTGTCGCCTTTATGTAGCACCAGCAATACTCTCAACATCTGGCCTCGGGGAAATGGTGAGGATTTTTTTTACTTTATCTCTGCATTTGGATTATTTCCAAGTTGCTGTCAGAGCTGAAGGTAATCTGTTCCTACAGGGACAGGGACTTGGGAGCCTGGAGCTGGTGACACACCGAAGTGGGGGGTGAACTGGGGAGGTTGCCACTCTGCTCTGGTCATCCCCGGCTTGTCATGTGTGTTTGGAGCCTGAGATGCTCCTGCTGAGGCTTTCACAAGTTCTGTCCTGTGATTTTGGCCAGTGCAAGTAATTCCACTTGGGAGTCTTAAAACTGTGCTGTCTGGGAAGGAGGGGGAGGCAGAGCTCAGCCTGCAGCTCTGTGTGCAAGTAACCTTGCTATTCCAGAGATTTAAAAAAATAATAGAATAAACAGTGGTGCTCTTACCTCGGGCTATCCATTAGAAGTGTGATTTAGTGCAGGGAGGGCTATAAAGGCAGTTGATAAAACTTCCATGCAGCACAAATAAAATCTCTTACAGGAGGAGAAAGGGCCTTGGATAACAGAGGGAGGAGGAAACAGCCCTTGCCCCCTTGTCTAATTAGGCTGTCCACGAGGAGTTAATATAAAATAATGGATCTGGGAAGCCCAGATTTTCACAGCCTTAGGAAGGACTTCATCCCCTTAAATTATGAGGCTAAGACCTCATTCAACAATGCTTTGAAGGAGATCAACTGGCAGCTCTATTCACGGCAGCGGAGGGCCCGGGCTCGGGCGCTGCGTGATTGCGGTGTCTTCTGAAGACAAGAGCTCTCTCCTATTCCCATTGAATGCTACTATTTTTATCCTCCTTAAATTCTAGGAGGTATTTCCAAGTGGGAAGCAGAGCAGAGAATAGCAGGTCTTAACTCTGCTCCGTGTAACAATTTCTGTAAAAAGGAGGGAGAAAGGTTTAAAATAGCTTGTGTCTATTTTTGATACCACCCATGTGGTAACAAAGCACCTGGAGGAGCCTGAAGCCCTTGGCACCCTGCAGGGGATGGGATATGGGGCATGGGGGGTCACTGCTGGCCCTTTCTCCCATGGGATTCACAGGCTCCTGCCTCTCTGCCTGGAGCTGAAGTACTTTGGGATGCCTCAGAGGGGCCACAGGGGAAGGGTGATGCTGGCAGGGGGAAAGGATGGAGTCTCTGCTTGACTGTATCCCCCTCCCAGCCCAGAAGTCCCCTCCTGTCTCACCCCTCCTGGGGCCCTCCTCGCCTTTGCAGTGGGGTGGGGAGAGCTTTGATCCTTTCCCCACGTGGGAGGCAGAAGCACAGAGAGATTCATTAGGTGCAGTACCTCACCCTCTGCCTCCAGAGCTGCCAGGGCGGTTGGCATAAGGTCCCAGAGGAAATGCAGGGCCCAGCAGGGCCAAAGTGGAGGAGTTATGCCTTGGCCCTTGTGCTCTCTCCTGTTGAGCTACACAAGTCTCAAAGTCTTCCAGCATCCCAGAAAGGCTGGAGAGCTCAGGGCTGAACATCACTGACCCCTGGATCACTGCTGGAGCTGTGGAGTGAGGGAAGCAGTCTGGGCAGAAGGTGAGAAGGGATGGACCCAAGCTGGAAAATACAGCCTGACACTGAGCATTGGGCAAGGGGGGCAAGCAGGGACAGGGATTTGTGAGTCCCTGTTTTGGTTTGTGACCCTGGCCATGTAGTTTTGTGTGTATAAGAGGGCTTTTATCTTGTGGTTACTCCCTTCTGCAGCCTCAGCTTTTGCTTCTGTGCATGCCCAGGCTCTATGAAGCTGCAGAGCACAGCACTGGCATATACAGCTCTTATGCTGGGCAGAAGCATCCTGCTTCACTTGAACATGAAATATAAATCAGAGATCAAGTGAATTATTGTGCCATGCTGCTGCTCGGGCAATAGGGAGTCTTTAAATCAATCAGGCCCCAAATAAATAAATAAACTTGCAGCAGACATGCTGGAGTGCATGTCTGATTCCTATCAGAGGCAGTAATTCAAGGCAGATGCTTGCAGTTGCTCTGCTTCCCACTCTGTTACCTGGGCTGCTGGAGTCACAGGAGACAGAAAGCAAATTTTTTTCTAAGCCTTCATTATTGTTACCAAAGAAACCATTTCATTTGGTTGCCACGTGTGCAGCAAATCTGGTTCAATCCAAGAGGATGTTGAGGGCTGAAGGGAAAAGGCTTCGTGGAGCAAGTGCAGCCACCTCAAAGCCTGTGATGAGCTGTGACCCTGTGGATGGGGTGGGAGCTGGAGGAGGGAGAGTGAGTGCTGTTCCTTGAAGAGGCTGCAAGGGTCCCACTTCAAGAGTTTGACCTGCATGAGCATCCCCACAGCAGTGTGGACACCTGGGTGAGCTGAAGGAGTTCCTCATCCCTCAGGGACCCTCCAGGCATCGCCCCAGGGAGCTGCGAGTGCCTGGCTGGAAGATCTGTCTACCCTCCAGCACTTAAGACTTCACTCATTTTCCTCTCAGCACACACTGGCACTCGGGAGAGAAACGTTTGAAGCATTTGATCTCTCTGGGCTGCCACCTCCTCTCGCTCCTGCAGGCTCTGGGTTGGGAGTGCAGCTCCCTGGGGCTCTGTATCCTCTGGGCATCATCCCTCTCCCTCCCGGACTGGCACCGGCTGAGCCCTGCAGGGCAGGGAGGGTGCTGGGTGCTCTGGGTGACTGCCCCGAGTTGCTGCCCAGCCCTAGGGGTGGATCCAACACCAGCAAAGAGTTTGGGCAGCTGAACCTGGGCTGGCAGCCAGCTGAAAGTCATGGAGGGGACGAGAGTGACACGAGCTGTGCTGGCCAGGGAGAGCTCTGTGGCCAGCTGTGGTGCCCCAGGAGGGTGGCACTGGGGATTTCATCCCTTTTACAGGGCATCTTTGGTCACTTGCAGGTGGTCCTGGGCCCCTCTTACTGGGCTGGAGATGCATATTTGGATTTCACTGGCACTGTGCTTGCAGCCGCAATGCTGTGCCCTTGTGTGTGCTGATGGATGCCAGTATTTTATAAAGGTAAACGAGCCCTGACACTCAGGCTGCTGGCACAGCAGGGCTTTCTCTTGCACCACTTCATCTGTCCTAAGCAGACGTGGCAGCATCAGTCCAAGGTGATGATATTTCACTGAGTCAGGTCCTCCTCCTCCTTGAGTTACTCCAGGAGTGTGTTGAAAGTGAACCTTGGACCAGTGGAGGTGATGCTTTCCAGACACCTCGTGATAAAAGATAAAGCAGTTGCAACACTGGGGATTCAGCCTGGATTTCTGAAGCTTTAACCCCAGGGGAGAGCTGAACACATGCATGGGTAAGGTTTTCTTCTCCTAAAACTCCATTAAAACCCCAAAAGCATAAAGGTCAATCAGTTAAACCCACTCAGCACATAATCCCATGCCCTTCTGAGTTAACACAATCTGTGTACACAGTCATGCTGGATGTACACTTTGTTTATCCCATAGCAAATCCACCTCTCAGCTCTGTGTCCCATTTTTGGTGTGTTCCCACTCCAGCAGCGCATCCCAGCCCTAGACAGCAGTGTAAATCCTTCTTTGCAAATCATTGACCCAATAGGTCATAAAAGTTCCTTTATGGCCTGTCAAGACAAGCGAGGTTCTTTACATGCACCCTAAGTCAGCACAGTAAAACTTTTATGGTGTTTTCAATAACAAGAGCTACTGCACATGAACAGCAACTAATTTTTAAAGACTTGGTATTTCAGCTGAGATGAGTTTTTTTCCTCTCCTGTGTTGGAAAAACACTTCAGTCAGTGACTTAAGCAGTCAGTGCCTGGAGCTGACCTCTCTCTATTCCTGACATGGTGCTCCAACTTCTGCAAATACTGAACACCCTTTGGATGGCACTTCTGCAAACAAGGCTTCTCTTCTGGTGGCATCTGTGCAAACGGAGGAGCTGAACTCCAGGTTCACATTTCTAAAATACTTGGACTTTAAGCTCTGCTGTGACATTATGGTTTAAGAAAATTAAGTTCTTATTTGGTTGCAAAATCATCTTGAGGGTTAATGTGCATTTGTTTAGTAAAAAATTGGTCCAAGGTGAACCAAAAAACCTTCCTTGGTCTGTAACTTAATTAATATGTCCAGTTTACCCCATGTCATCCTCTCCTTACCCTCAGGGACCCCATTGCAGGCCTGGAGCCTCCATCCCCAGGTTGTACCTTCTGTCTTCATCTTGAGCATTGAGCTGAAGCAATGTGACAAAAAGCACCTCCTCCAGCATCGCTCTGGCTCTGGTTTCTCAGCCCTGCCTTGGGCTGCCAAGAGGAGAAGGGGAATAATGAGAAGCTGGAAGCTTTATGACAAAGTCTGGGTTACCCTGGCTCCTCTGCCTGTCCCCATGGCCCTGACTAACCCCTGCTGCTGCCAGCAAACCTCTCTGGTTACATGTGGCATCCTTCTGACACCTCAGGCTTGGCTCCAGCCCTGCATCCACCACTGCCTGACCCCAGGGTCCAGTCTGGGCACAGACACTGGGATTTGCTGGACAAGAGAACTGTTTGGGGTTTTGTTGTTGGGTTTTGTTGGTTTGGGTGGGGTTTTTTGTTTAGGGTTTTTTTCCTAAGAAAAATTGGTTCTCCTCCTCTGAGCTCTGCCAGGTTTGAACTGCCCTGCCTCTGCACCTGACCTGGGCAGTCCTCAGACAAGGTGTGATGGATGCTGTCCCCATGCCCTTTAATTACATGTCAGGAATGACTGTGCCCTAAATTCACAACCCAGCAGCCAGGGGGTTGTTGCTTTTCTCTTTTGCACTGGAGCCTCAGCCACTTCATTGCTTCTCTTCACTCGTGTGCCCCCAGTTACAGCTTTGCCTCTTCAGACTTTGGGTTTGCTCCAAGATGTGCTGCCCCTGGCCCCAGTGTGGGGGTCTGGCCCTGGCTCGTGGCAGAGCTGTGGGGTCTGTGGCCCCATCCAAGCAGGGTCCCTGCTGGCTGGAGCTCTCACCCTTAGTGCTGTTCCTGCATGATGAGCAGATCAGCTCCAGGCACAAAGGTGGGAATTGATCCTGGCACTGATTTTCCAGCCCTGACAGCAGCAGCAAGGAGCAGAAGGTGAGGGAGGCCCTGTTGTTGGGGTTTGATTTGAAGCAATCTTACCACATTTTCACAGATCATCCCTCTAGGTTTGCTTGCCTTTCTTCTTTTTTAAAAATCCTCCTTCCCAGAAATATGCAAACATTCCTCTCTCAGGTCTGTCCCTGGACGAAGGAGGTGAGGCAGCTCAGGGGTGATGGGTGCTACATCAGAGCCAAAACTGGGACCTGGGATGCTGGGATGGAGGGGATTCTCCTGGTCCTTGTCCCAGCTACAAGTGGATGTGCTTTAGGACTCTCAGCTGGGTACAGCTGGGCCTCCAGGAGAGCCCCTGGAGAGCTGGAGCCAGTGCAGCCACTCCATTTCTGTGCAAGATTTGGCCTTTTTCCCTGTGCTGGGAACAACGGTGATGCTGGAGCGATGGCACAGCAAAGGGAGCAGTGCTGATGCTGGAGCAGCAGCACAGCAAAGGCTGGGAATGCTCAGGGGAGCTTCAGGGAGGAACTGTTGCTGTCGATCTGTTAATTAAGATTAATGTGCTAGCTGATAAGGATGACTCTGCGCCAATTGCTATTACGAGCCAAGATCCTGCAAGGCAGTGAGCAGCACATTCCTGCTTCCTCGGCAGCTGGAGGTCTCTGCCACTCAGCCTGAGGTTCAGGACAGAAAGTGGGATGCTGAGCAGGTCCCCAAATACTTGAGGGCCTTGTGGGGACATTTGCTTTGCTGGTGGGATGCTCAAGAGCTTGGGCTTGCGCTCACTTGGCAAGAAACTGTTTTATCTTTTCAGAGGGTGTTAAGGCAGAGCTTTGCATTGTCTCCTAAGCATCAGTGCCAGAATTTCTCCACCCAAGAAGTGCATGAAATGAGGACACTGTTGAAAAATATATGGGTACACATATATTTTTTGCCCTCTCAGGTGGGGTCTCTGAGGCTGTACCCAGTACAGTGGGATGTAATTAATTAGGAGTTGGTTTGCCTTGTCACGGTAACTGAAGCCTGATTTTGAAGCAGAGGCCACTTGCTGAGCACCACAGCAACCCAGTCCATCGTGGGAAAAACCTGTTGAATCAACATCTCTACAGCCCCTGAGGGGACCAAAAATGCCAGCACTGCCACTGAAACTGGAACAGCTGCAGGTGAGCATGTGCTCAAGACTTTGGAGCATTGCAGCTTGTCAAGGAGCTGGTTTTAATGTCCTTTACCCATTTCTTTGCCTTAACTGCCTCCTCACTCCACTTGGTTTCTGTGTTTGGTACCAGTTCATTCAAGGGTGACATTTGTGTGGTCCCTGGCCAGCCTCATTAAAGTAAACATAATTGTCAAAGCCTCAAAATTCACCTTTTTTAGATAGTATCATTGTATTAGCAAAAGGTAGAATTCAAAGGAGTGCTCCCTAAATCCCAGCTGAAATCCCCCCTGTTCAGTCACCTCCTGCCTTCTCCCCTTCCAGCCCTGGCTGTTTCAGCAGTTGTTTTCACTTCCCTGCTGTTCCCAGCAAAAGCCTTTGGCACCAGCCCTAATGAGTAAGTGCTAATTAACCTGGAGCACCTTCCAGCACCTGCTGGCATTGTGGGGCACAGGGACAGTGGCCACCCTGCCCTGCTGCCAAGAGATGCAGCACTGGTGCAGCCAGGTGAGGACAATTGGCCCCCAATTTCTGGGGCATGATCTTGGATCATGGACAGTACCTGCTGTAAGGCAGAACAAAGACTTTGCTCACAAAACACCACCCTGGGGGAGGAAAAGTCATTTTCCCTGCCAGAAGAGCAGGTGGAAGGTGGAAGGTTTGGTTTGGGTTTTTTTTAATAACTTAGGAGTGGGATCTGATCTTGGGACTCCTCTTGTCCCACAATTTGTTTTGCCCTGTGGGCACCATGGCCTCACCAGCATCCCCTTCCCACCCTGCTCCTGAGCTCCTTTGGTTTCAAAGTTGAGCCAAAGTCTTTTTGCCCTGAGAGGCTGGAGTGAGCACAGAGATGCCCAAATCACCTCTGCAGAAAGAGAAAACCTTATCTCTGCATCCTGCACCCATCAGTAACTCCTGTGACTGTCAGCTCCTTGCAGACAGAGGAATCTCCTAGCAACCTTACACCAGCTCTTTGGATGCAGCCTAATTCAGTTTCTGGTCATCCAGAACAAAACCTCATGAAGGCATCTGGCAAACTGAGCAATGGACAGGCCATGGTGGGCTGCTGGAGCATCTGGCACGATGATTATTTCAGCAAAATCTGTGTTCATGGTTGATTTTGAGGCCTTTATGATGAGCCTAACAGGTGAGGGCTCTGCAGCATCTTGTCTGCCTGCCCTGCTGAGTGCTGGGTACCACCTTTCCAGGATGCAGCTCAGTGCTCAGAGGAGTGATCCTGGTGCTGGTGAGGGTGCTCCTGTTCCCCTTACTTTCATCCTTGTTTTCTGGTAAAAGGAAGGAGAGAATGTGCTGTTGGTTGTGATGGTAGCATAAAAAAAAAACAAAAAGGAAAAGATGGCAGAAAAAGAGAGGAGGAGCGAGGAAAAGAGTGACATTTCTCTAGCCCAGGGGAACAACATTCCCAGATCAAAAATTTGAAAAATGTGGCCATTTTCCACTGCCAGTAGATTCTTTTGCAGTCACAGCAGTGAAAGGATTTTAGGCACATCTGCTCTCATGCTTATAGGTGACTCACAGTGATGCCCAATAACATACTTGGCACTGGGAACTGCTTTAGTGGAAAGTTTGAGCACTGCTGTCTTATAGTGCCAAGCTCTGACTTGGCAGGATGGGTTATGGAACCTTATTTCTGGCATTTACTAACTGGTGAGCATTTGGCTTTGGGATCTGAGTACTGGTCCTCACCCGTGCTTCCCGTGCAGAATCCGTACAGGCAAAGCACTCAGTCTTTCTGAAATAAATTAAATGCTGATGCTCACTTAGGGAGGATTTATAGCAGGCAGTGTGTAGCTCAAGCTGGCAATGCAGGAATGGGAAACAGAGTGTGAGGCAGGGATGGGAGCAGGACCTTGGGGCTGCAGTTTGCTGGAGGGTGGCTCTGTGCCTGCACCCCAGGGTGGCTGCAGGGACCCTTCTGTCTCATCCTGCAGGTCACTGTGTTTCTGTTGATGATGCTCAGCATCTCCCAGGTCCCTGGGAACTGGCTGGAGTTAAGTGTGGTCAGTGACTTCAAGCGCTCAGTCTGGGGATGCTCAAATTTCAGTGTAAGCCATTTCATGCGGAGGGCTGAGAGCCCTTCACTGCTGCCATCGAGCTCCCTGACTCCCACCAGGGATGGCTCGTGCCACTGTTTTTACTCCCAATCTGGAATCTCCCCAGAGGTGTCCAAATCCCAGGCGTGGAGCCAGCCCTCTGATCCAGCACCAGCTGAAGATCTGGATTTAAATCCAGACCTAAAATTTGGGGGTGTGGTGACTGAGGGGTCTCCTCTGGGATCTTCTCAAACTGAAACCTGCAACCAAAATTTCCCCCCCCAAACCGTGCTGGATGTCTGGAGAGCTTTGTGCCACCCCCTCTGCCTCAGCTCTCCCATTCCCTCCATGCAGCAGCTCTGGATCCAATCCTGCACACAAGGAAACCTCTGGCACGGGCTGGTTCTCCGGAGCTCTGCAAGGGAGGGTTTTCCTCACACAGGGTTGTGCTCCAGGACAGTTTATTCCCTTGGCATCTGTTTTTACCCTGCCCTGGCTGCTCACAGAGGGTTTCAGAGAACAAGGGGCCGGTTTCAGATCTTGCCATTACAACCTCACATTCAAGAATTACTACTACTATTATTTCCAAGGAAACAGGGACTCGCGCTCGTATCTTTTATGTGATTTCTCACATCCGGAGGTTCTCACGTGACTTTGCTGCCTATTTTTAGCTCCTCAAACATCTCTGCCAGGATGAAAGCTTTAAAGAAAACCCTCTCTCAAAAAGGATGAAACGGGCATTTGCTTTAATGGCAAATTTGTGACTGTGACTCCTGAATCTCTACATTTCAGCAGCCTGGGGAGAGCAGGCAGGAACCCCAGGCTGCAGTTAACTGTTTCTGTGTTTGCTGTTACACCCTCCTTCCTCAAACAGCAAAGACTTGTTGTAAAACAGAGCTGTTTCTAGAACCAGATCCACCTACAAGTCATTTAAAAGCCTCCTACCTCAATTTTGCAGGTAAAATGTTAGTCTAGCAGGAATTGAGAGGAGGGATTTTCCCCTCCATCTGCTCCTTGGCTGGTTTGTGCTAGGAAGAAAAGCCACCCTGGCTGTTTTGTCTTGCACCACCCACCTCGGGGTGGGATGGGAAGGATGGGGCCTGTCTGTCCCTGTGGGCTCAGGGGGCTGTGGGCAGCTGGTTGGTCCTGCCCTGCCTGGTCCATGTCAGCACATGGGATGCAAAATGTGGCATCTCTGCCGGATGCCTCACAGAAAGCATCTGCATTTAAAATACCAGCCACAAATAACACATGGTTGTATCCAGCTACTGGAGAGAGAGGAAAAACTGTTCACATTTCCACAAAATTTCATTTCCATTTTTGTCTCAATTTCAGCTTCATTAACACGTGCTGACCTGCTGTATCAATTACAGCTATTTCTAGTGAGGGCATTTTGGTAATTGGCATCAAAATGTCAGGACAGCCAGTTGGAGCTCTCTGGGTACAGAAACCTCAGTGATGCCTCTCGCTGATTACAAGCTTCAGTAATTAGTGATCAGCCTGGTTCCACCCTCCCTGCCACAGCTGCAAAACCACCGTGGTACCACCCTGAGAGCAGGAGATGAGCAAAGCCCCAGCTCAGTGCTCCCTGCTGGGAGATGAGGGGTCACTGAGCACAGAGCAGGTTGGCAGTCAAACCCTCCCCAATCCCCCAGAGCTATGCAGAGCTGTGCACCTCTGACAAGCCCCACTGAAGGTGGCAAATTTATCCTGGATGAGTCAGGGCTAAATTTGTTCTCCTCCCCTGAGCTCGCCTTGCAGTGTGCAGCCCGTGGATTTACTCTGGCTTTGCCTTCCCCCTCTTCTGCCTCTGGATTTAGGGTCAGAGCCATGGAGCTGCCTGAGCTGTTGGGGTAAGGTAATCCTCCTCCATCACTCTGGTGATGGAGAAGGGGGTATGGAGGGGTTCAGCATTCCAAGAGGCAGTAGGTTGGGGTTGCTGGGCTGTAGGAGGGATAAGCTGAGAGCTGGAAGAAGCTGCTGCCAGACAAGTAACTGGGGCTGCTCCAGCAGTGGGAGGCAGAGATTTTATAGGTCCTCTTGGTATTTGCTTTCCTTTTAAATTCTGGTCTCCAGGGCAGAGGCTCTGTTGTCTGCAGAAAGCACCACAAAATGTGAGGAGCAGAGTTTGGACCTGCCTGTCTGCAGCATCTCGCTGACAGGGCTGCAGTTAAGGGCTGTCACTGGATGTGGCCCAGGCAGGTCACTGCTGAGTGTTGCCTCTGCCAAACTGCCTTTCTGTTGGGGTAGTTGGAATGAGGAGAGGCTTCTGTTTCTCCTCACCCACCAAGCCATTCCCCTGCTCCAGGGCCAGTCTCTTGCAGGGAAGGGGCAGCTCCAAGCCCTGCTGGGGCCTGCAGATGTATTAACCTTTCCATGCTAAAACTACCAAGCTGTGGAGACCTGGTGACCCTGTGTCACACCCGGAGGCACAGAGCTAATTGAGATGTGACAGCCTGCAAAAGCAAACTGCTCCTTGGAGGCCAAGAAAACAAAGCTGATGAACAGATGCGAAACCTGATGCTTTGAGAAGCTCCTGGAAAAGCATCATGAGCAAGTGAAGGTGCATCCCAGCCATGGCCTCACTGGTGCTTCTGTGTGCAAACAGGGAATTTGGGCAGATGCCTGACAATGCCCTGGAGTTTTGGGTGGCTGGGTGCTGTGGAGGTGTGGGAGGGCTGGCTCCTGGGAGAAGCCTCTGGAGGCACAGAAGGGCTGCAGGGACACTGGCTGAAGTGGGCAGATAACTTGGTACCTACATCATCAGGTGATTGGGGAAGGAAAGATGAGTGGGTGTTGGGAGAGCAGTCCTGAATACCCAGAGAAATGGTGAACTCCTCATGTCTGAGGTAAATTAAAACTGAACGGGAACTGCCTGGCTGAGATGGATGAAGTGTGTACCCCTTAACAGGGCTGCATGAGGCCTGTTTCTCCCTTCAGGAGCGAAAAATAAGCATAAAAAACCCAAGCTAATCAAAAGCTCCCAACATTTTTAAACTAGACAAGGCTATGATTCTTCAAACCCCACCTGATCCACGGGGTGCAGAGGGACCCTGTTCCAGCTGCCCTCTCCCACCAGCAGTCAGCGAGCACAGCAGCAACACAGTGTGTGCCTGTGACACGCCAGCAGCCTGTTATCAGGGTGACATCCCAAAGATAAATGAGTCCCATTATTGCCTTCATTCCCAGGCAGTCCCCCGAGGCCCCTGTGCAGCTCTGGCAGCCCCGGCAGCGCGGTGGCCGCGGTGCTCAGGGCTCTGCACAGCACAGGCTCTGCCTGGTCGTGCAGGTGGTGCTTGCAGGGGCTCTTAACCTGTTCTTGCTCCTCAAATCTGTGCCTGTGCTTTGGGAGAGTGCTGAGGACAAGCCTGCTGTAATTGTCTCCTGGGTTGGGAGGTGGCATCTTCTGTGGCTGGACCTTCTGGAGGTGTTTTGGGTGGCATTTCCTTCCACTTAAATTTTACATTTGGGAGAGCAGAGACAGGCAGTGAAAGACCATGGTGTGCTGTGAGTGTACTGCAGCCATCAGAAACACCCCTGATGCTCTGGTTTAATCTTTCCCCCTGATATTTGCCTTCATTCCCCCACCTTGTCTTTCTGTTTGCAGGGCAGGGGAGAGCTGTGCCTCATAAGCATCTTTCTCACCCACTGGAATAAGAGAGCTGGTAAAACTGGCCCCTCTGCAAGCCACAGCAAAAGGCATGGCAGAGTTTAGGCTTGTTACCACCAGCATGAGTGGAAAATGGCTTTGGGGTTAAATCATCCTCACAGTGATCACGTTTCACAAATACTTAGTTGTGCCTGGAACTAACATGAGATAATCTGTGCAGGAGAAATCCTTCATGGAGGTAGGTGCTGCCTTGGCTTTCTAGAAATAGAGATGCTTTCTGCACAAACATGGGTGCAGAAATCCTGACTTTCTGATCTCTCCCCAGCCCCAAGAGACCCCACAACAGGCTGTACACAAGCAGCCCAGGCTCAGAGCCAGCACCCAAGTCAGCTGCCAGCTGGGGGTACGGGGCTCAGCTCCCCACACCAGGGGCTGGCCCCACATCTGGGGGATACTGAGAGCTCAGAGATGGGATCTGAGTCGTTTAATTCTATTACTCACAAGCTCTGAATAGCTGCTTTAGACACCCTTGACCTCCTGCTGCAGAGCAGATCAAAGCAAATCTCTCTGTAGTGATACACTTTATCTGATTCAGAGGGGAAGCATCCAATGAAGCGCTTGTTTTGAAAACATTATTTTACGTTGTGCCCCATTAAATTGTTGACATGTTGCCCTCTGGCTGTTTGGCATTACTTATACGCTATCTACAGCCTTAATCTAATTTTGCCTTTCCTCATCTTTATTCCTTGATCTTCATATTACACTGCTTAACAAATCTGTTCAAGGACGAAATTGTTTCAAGACGGAGTTTTTGATAAGCTGGTGGAAAGGACTGCAGGGCCAGGCAGGAATTGTGTCTTGGGTCCCAGGCACTGGAATTCAGAGCAGCCAGAAGGGACCTGAGTTGTTTAAACTTTGCTCCTTCTCTCCATGAATTCAGGTTTCTCTTGGTCACCAGCTGTGCCAGGAGGGGTTTTGTGGTTTGTGCTACTGGTGGATATTTGACTTTTGGGGTGGGTTTTTGTGCCCCCTCCCATTGAGGGGCTGCAGAAGTGGGGCAGCCAGGGCAGGTACTTGGCAGGCACTGAGCCCTGTGGGTGCAGTGGGACAGGCAGGGACAGCTCTGTCCCCTGTCCCCATGGGTGGCATTGCTCCATAGATGATTGTTACAGCTCTGGCTGAATCCCCTGCACATTTCAACAAATGCCCTGATGGTTCAGGGCTGTTGGTTGTGCTCATCACCCCTCCTGAGGCCTCCCAGTCCTGTGCTTTGGTGATATTTTGCTGGGTTGCTTCTGGGGTCATTTCTTCAGTAGGACTGGACCCCCACTGCCATCCTGTTTGGTGTAAATCCATTAGGAAATCAGCAGGGAGAAAGAGGTTCCAGTGTGTTCCAGCCGCTGAACCACCAGTCTGGAGGGAAGTCCTTTTGCTACCACCCCTCCAAACTGCTCCATGCTCCTATGTTGTGTAATGAGTCATATTTATTCTGTGCTCCTTTGTGATAAGCCACAGGATTTGATGGGGAATTTGGGAAAAGTGAGCCCTGCTGTGCTGGAAGTGTGCTGGATGCTCTTGCTCTTTGCACTGCAAGTCTAGGTTGGAACCAGGTGAAAAAACATGCTCACAAAGCAGCCAGTGGAAAAAAAAAAAAAAAGCTTGATTTCAAAAGTGTTTCATTTTGCAAAGGGGAAGAAAACCTAAACAATCATAATAGCTAAAATTTTCCATCACTATCTTTTCGTGCAATATGAATTTTTTTCCCCCTGTTCTCACCAAAGCCCCAGCTTTCAGCAGCAACGTGCGGCTCCTGGGAACCAGTTTCCATTAGAGGAGCATGGAAAAGCTCCACAGAAGTGGACCAGAGGTTTACAAAATGGAAACGAGAATTTTCATTAAGTCTTCTTCCAAGTTTGCAGTCCTTTCTGGTGGATCCTCTCACTGCTGGTCCCTGCAGGAGCAGAACATGCAGCAACCGAGTCATCATCCCCAAAGAGCTACAACCGATGGTATCTGCATGTGGAATTCTCCAAATGACAACCTGACAACCCTGTCAGTCCCTCCAAGAGCTTTAGACAAGGATCCTACAGTTTTCCTAGGAGTGAAACATGTATTTATACCTTCTGTTGCTACTAAACTGTCATGTGAATAAAAAAAAAATAATAGCCCCTGACAAGATGAGAAGACTCAAGGTTTTGAAAAATCCTTCTGTGGAACAAAGAGCTGAATGCAACCCCAACAAACTGGGCATGTTTAGCACCAGCCCATCTCTTTCTGACATGCAAGCACATGGAAATATAGATGTAATCAAAAGGATTTGCAAAGCCAGCATAACACTACAAAGACTATTTTACATTATTTTCATAATGAACTTTAGTATTTATACAATTGCAGCAGGAATCCAACTAAAAGTTCATGGTTTATCTCTTTTCTGCCTCCAGTACATTGACTTTGGCTAAACTGCTATATTTATCAGTGCTGTGCTGGCTATAAAAGTGAAAGAAACAAACTATAAAATGTACAGAGAAGCTGAGTATTTCTTTAGGTGAGTGGATACATGGACTGTTCGTAATTCTGGGGGTGGTACCCACCTGCATTGCACATGAACAATGTCATTTACAGACCTGGTCCAGATTTACAGAGCTTTTTAAGACTCAAAAGCAATAGGTGTGCATTTATCAGGATTGTAAAATGGTTTGGGTTGGAAGGGACCTTGAAGACCACCCAGTTCCAACACCCCTGCTGTGGGCAGGGATGCTGCTCTCTGCATAAAAACTGCTTGGGAAACCCTTTCCTCCCTTTCTGGAGAGGACAGGGAGGTAAGGTTCAAACAGATTCCTGGGTGACCCTGCCTTTCTAATGTGAAAAAACAACATGAGGCTGAATGTAACTCTGCATTTTAAAGATTAAATTATTCATTTGATGCAAAGGGGAAAATGATGTTGCAGAGACAAGAATCAAGATCAGCTTCAAAACTAACAAACAAGTAAAAAGACCCCAAAAGAAGGAATAAGGAGCCAGATTCCAAAAGGACACATGGTTTTGATAGTCTCAAGCTGCACAGGTTTCTCTACACAGCAGAGTGCCAGAAAACAAAAGGTATGTGGCAAGGATCATTCTTCATTCCTTATGCTCTTCCTGATTCTGTAATGGCCCATGGTGAATGGTCCATCGCTCTACTCTTGAAGTGCTGGTTCTGGTTGGGGTTGAACATCATTTGCCCTCATCCAGCAGTTCCTCTGGAGCTGCAGACCCAGAGGGTCCCCATGACAGGCTTTGCAGGAGCCAGTCCACACATCAGGAGCAGAGCAGAGTCCAGGCTCTTCCAGGGCTGTGAGAGCAAACAAACACGTGGTTTTTTGGACAGGAAAAAAACTAAATAAAAAAATAATTGTGGTAGAGTGCCTTGGTTGAGTTACAGTAAATCTTAGGAAGCAGGAGCAGAGGGCAGCTCCTTACATCTGGGTTAAAGCTAATTGATGGCTTTCCCCGAGCACACAGACCTGTCTTTATACTGAGCCCGTAAAGAAAAGTTCCCTGAAAGTCACTGGAGACAAATAATCCTTCAGGAGTCACTGCTGACACGGAATTACATTTTCAGTCATTTTTCAGTTGTGTGCGTCTCCATCCTGTCACATTAGTTTGCTAACACTTCCAATGCAACAATGAGACAAACAGAGCATTGTGCTGGTCCAAGCCAAACATTCATCTCTGCTTGGCACCGGTTCAACAGGCCTGTCAAAACTCCTGGCGAGCTGGCCAAAGCTCATTAAGTGGTTGGATGCATATTTAGCATGGAAAAGAGCTTTACCCAGGGCTCTGAGTAATGTGCGGACTGAGCAGGCAGGAAAGTGGAGGGATGGTAGGAAGCAGAGAGCGGGATGTATTCCTTGTGGATTGTACCTAACGTTGGAATAAAAGGATAATGTAAATATCTGTTGAAGGAACATATTTCAAGGCAGAACAGAAGTGAATTGCAAAATCCCTGGGCCCAAGGCCAACCTTAAATGTGTCTCAGAAGAGACATCGATGTTATCGCTCCTCAATGTGCACAGACTCACAAGGTTGGTTTCCCTGGAATGACAGCAGATCTGCTGACTTGAGCTTTCCTTCCAGCCAGAGCTTGGAGTGGTTTGACCAGAGGCTTCTCTCGCACATTGACTTCATTGAAGCCCATGGCAGGATCTGATTTTTGGGAGTCCAGCACAAGTCCATGTAAAGCATCCTGAGGTGCTGGCACGAGGCTGGCTCAGCCCTGGTGGTCTGACATAGCTGTTACAGCTGGTGAGGAATTCCATCAACAGGAGAGAGAGATTTAATTGCAGAGCCTGAACATTTGTCTTGCCTTCTGCTGTTGAGCTGATGTCAAAGAAAGAATGATCAGGGTACAAGTGGCACTTCCCAACTCATCCATATTCCCAGGCCTTTCCTTTCTGGAGTGTTCAGTTCCAGTACATCTCTGCAGCAGTCTTCTCCACCTGCAGAAATGCTGCTGATTTTCACAGGCAAATGGTCAAACATTAAAGAAACATACCTCCAAATGTGTATGCACAAGACAGAAGAAATCCTTTCCTATTTCACATATCCACATTTATATACCAGTGTTCCCATAATTCTGAACTTCCTAAATTCCTGTCTAAAACTCTCAGTGCTGTTCCAGTAAGTATTCACTCTTGGATGAGGAACAATAACCAAAAAAGCCTATATGTTGTAGAAAAAAAATAAAAAGGGGAAAACTTGCTACTTAAGAAAGATATTTTTCTGTCTGCACTGAGATGATTCAATATAGGTAAATAATTAAGATGCTGGAATTGAGAAATCCTTTAATACAGATGATGAAAGAAGCCATTCATGGACTAATTAACAGAATGCTTGAAGCAAATGTTAACAATTAACTGATTGAGTATTTAAAGGTGTGGTTCATTTTCAACCTGGCACCTCTGATTGCTTACACAGAGCAAACAATTGCTCTGTTCATTCAGTTTGTCTTCTTCCCCCACCTCTTTTTTTGCTCTAAATATAAGTTCTTGCAGGCCATTAGAAGTGGTCCTTTAATTTACAGTGATGCCCATCCTGATCTGTGCAAGAAATTCAGGATCATCCGGGACTGTGGTGTCTGTGCCAGGATCCACCTTTGCCAAGGTGAGCATCTCCTGAAAGCTCTTTGGAAGGTGCTGAGAGGTTATTGCTGCTGGGTTTTGTCATAACTGTCAATCAACTATGAATTGTTGAGCTTCAGTGTCTGTGATTTTAAGATGGAAGTTAATTATGCTTAAAAGTATACAGAACTACCAGAAGTGATTTAAAGTCTGTGAAAACAGAAGGAGTTTAATCTTCCTTGGTTAAGTAAAGGGCTTAATGAGCATATCTGGGAGCAAGGTAATGTCCTGGATAAATGTGATGACTTCTGGTGGATGGGTTGACTTTCTGGTTGAAACAGAGGATGAGGAGGTCATGTTTCCCATGGCTGATTCACCCAGGGACAGTGTGGGTAGCCTGAGCTCTTTGCTTCAAGTCTGGCTGGGAATGGGTGTGTGGCTTCAGATCAGCACAGTCAGGTGAAGATAGGATTTTTTTCTTTTTTCCTCCCCATGGAATCACACTGGAATTGAGATGTCCTGGATTTCACCTAGTTCACCCATACTTCAAATTTGGAGCAGATAGTTTTGCAATCTTCCTCCTGTAAAGCCCCTTTTCTGCTGAGGGATAAGTTCACATCCTGCTCCAGGCTCTGGGGAGTTAACAGGCTGCAATATTTCATTTCCACAAACAGGCATGAGAGCTGAGAAGACATCCAGACCAGGATTTGCTTTATCTCTCTGGCCTTTGGGTGACTTATTTTCTCTCTATGGTGAGCATTGTTTCCTCTGCATGTAGTTACCTGACACACTTACCTGACACCTAATCACCGCTGCCTGGGGCTGCTGTTTTGCTGGGTGTGTTCAGCAGCGTTTGGCAAGGGTAAAACCCCGCTCCGAGCTCGGGTTTGGGAAGTGCTTTTTTCTGCCCCCACTTCTCCAGGGCTTATTATCGAAGGACTCCAGGCTCAATTAGACCATAAAAGCCGCCTGACATTGTGATTTATGAGATCTTAAAGGCGAGTGGGGCTTCTCGGCTGCGGAGCGCAGCGAGGGCTCCGTGTGTCAGTGCCGTGCCCGCAGGATGGAGCGCGGCTCGGGAATTCTGCTATGGGGAAGGTCCGGGTACCCGAGGGGCTGGACCACGCAGGGCAGGAGGGAGCGAGCGAGGATGCAGCCGCTGATGGGTGGTACCTGGCACTGCCGGTGCCTCCACAAGGAAGGATTTCAGAGGTGCCCAGCTCCACGCGCTGTTTCCGAGCTCAGGACGTGCTTCTCAGGAGCATTTTTCCATTTGGAGCGTTTGGGAGTCTCTTCATTTCTAAAGGCTCTGTGTTGTCTGGAGACACTGGGAAAGCATGGCCCCATCACAAAAATCCTAGTTATGGTGTGGTTTAATTTTTCTCCAGCTGACTGAATGGCTGACAACATGTCCCTTCTCAAAGCTAGCCAGAAACCCAGTCCATTAAATTATTGTGCTTTTTTTTTTAAAAAAAATCATCATCTTCAAACCAATTGCTTTTCTGGAATCACGGGTATTGCTGGTGCTCCTTTCCAGCATGTGCAGAAGCTGCAGCCCGTGCTCAGTCACAGCTGGCACAGTGGGATACAGGAGTCTCAGCCTGCCTGGAGCTGTGCCTGTATTCCTGCCTGTCCCTGCTCTGGCTCCTTCCTCTGGACATCCCTCTGCTCTGGCTGCGTGGCCAGAGGGAGGTGACGTTATTGCTGTGACTCACAGCATTCCCTCTCTGGCTTCCCCAGCCAGGACTGGGTTTCTCAGCCTGGGGGGAGGCAGGAAGGTGTTTGAGAGATCTGTAGTTAGATGCCTTTGTGAAAAGCCCATTTTTAGCAGCTCCAGGTCCAAGGTTGCTTTTAAAAGTATTATAAATTAAATTATTTCTTTTTTTTCCCCTTGGTGTTCAAGCATCTTAATGTGCTATGAAAGAAATGCCTCATGACTAAAGACTGTTCTTCCACAATAGATGCCATAGCATGGAGCTGCTGGCTCCAGCACAACATCTGTTAAGCATCTAGTGATTATAGCTAACGGGACTTTTCACCTTAAATGAGGTTTCTGTGAACAAATCTGCATAGTTGTGTTTGTGGTCCTCCAGGTGATGAGGGAAAATGTAGCTGCAAGACTTTGATCTCCAGCTACTCTTATCCCAGATCACTGTTGAGAAGCTTAATTGTACAAGATTCAGAATGAAAGCTCTGTTAAAGCAGCACTCAGGTTTTCAAGGAACTTAGATTTGCAGTTAAGATAATAAAATACAAAGGATACCAAAAAGTAAGGTTCCAACTGTTTGCTTGATTGTGTTGCATATCCTGTATATTTTTTATGATGTGAACCCTGATACACATATTTTACCAAAAACTCCAGGTTCAATATTGTTTTGCTTGTAAAAATCCACTCCATAACATGAGCAACATGCAGCCTGGCTGGCAGGGAGCACGAGGCCAGTGGCTGTGGCACTGATCTGACTGAGCATCCCTGGCCCTGCATGGCCAAGCGTGGTGTTCCTGACCCCTTTCCATTCCCCATGCAACACAGAGCTCCAGCAGCCCATTTTGGAAGCACCCACTGAGCCAGGATGCTCCTTTCTTCCAGCAGGCATCTGTGGGCAGCTGCTATTTGGCTCTGATGCCTTCTTTTCATCTCTCCACTTGCCTACAAAAATGCATCAGAGCTGGCTGGGTTTGATATTGCAACCCCTTGTCTTCACCATTTCACTGTTCTAAAGCACTAAACCCATGTCTGGTAACACCACAGTGTGGGACATAAAGTCCTTTCCCCAAAGAATTTCAAATGTCTCCATACCAGGGGGTTTAATCTGATAGCTCACCACCAAAGCACAGAGATATTTTTCTGTGTCTGTATGTTTTGGGTTGGGTTTGGTTTTGTTGGAAAGTAGGGTAAAAGGAACCCCAGGGGATGACTGAAGTTAGAGTAGCAGAGGGATGTGGCCCCAGACAGATGCAAGGGGAAGGGAGTGCTGGCAGATGACAAGGGGAGATAAAGTAGGTGATGCTGGGGACAGTCTGATCACAGGGGCTGTGGAGGACAGACACAGGATAAAGCAATGAGATATAGAACAGCACAGGAGTAAAACTTTGTGTCTGGCAATAAGATTTGTATTGGGGAAAGGGAGCAGCAGTAAAGACTTTTTTTTAAGAGTTACTATGAAACTTTAGAGTTTCTTAAAATATATTACCTCGTCCTTCAAAGAGACTGAGTTAATTTTATTTTTAGTTTTTTAATAATGCAATAATCAATAATAGATTAAATCTCCATTCCATTACAAATCCTTTTGCACAGTAACAGCAAGGCCAAAATCTCTGGTGGTACATAGAACACGTAATTTAAACTCAGACCTGGCTGGAGTGTGCTTTATTCCAGGGCTAGCAAGACTGTCTGCCCAGATCTTTCCCTTTTACAGGCTGTGCCTTTGATGAAGGCCTGTCTGGAAAGCCATAGCCTGTGAGTGTTACCCAGCCCCCTTGCTAGATTTAGCCCTACAATAAGTGCTCAGAAACTTCAGTGCCTGTAAATCAATTTTCGAAGTCTCTCCAGCCTCTGAGACGGGCTTTGCTGCCAGCAGGCACAGCTTGGCCTGATCCTGGGGTGCCAAGGATGCCCTGCAGGAGAGGGGGGTCAGACTGCTGATTTGGCATGGCCAGAAAGGCAGTGGACCACTGCAGGGTCCAGCCTGAGAAGTCCTGGAAGTCCTGTGTGTCTTTCAGATCCAATGGGTTTCTTCTTTTTAGCTTCTTGCCTCCCCCTGCCAGGGAACTGAAGCCACTTCCATGCGCTGAAGCTGCTCTGGCTGCTGCCCTGGGGGGTCCTGTAAGACCTGAATAGGAGCTTTCTATCCATGTAGGATGGCTCAGAGGGTGGGAATGGTGAAGGAGAGTTACCTCCTCCCTCAGCACAGGCTCAGTGGGACCGTGAGAGAAAAAAGCGCTGTCTGCTCTATCTCTGTGAGGCTTTCCTTGGCAATTATCCCAGGGCACCCCATGAGCAAGTCTGCTGGTGTGGAACATGCTATCTCCTCTGCAAGCAGAAAATTCCACTCTCCCATGCTGTCTGACTTGCATCTCTCCTGAGTATTAACATTACCTCTTGAAGAAGTGTTTGTGAAGCGGAATTTAAGTGCAAAAACTGCTTACTTGGCAAAATGCATAAAAAGCACAGGGGAAGGAGGAAGCGCTTTTGTGAACCTTGAGCTTCTGACACACAATGAGCTAAAGCACATGTGTGAAATGTCTCTTCCACTGACATCTTAAAAATGCCAAGTCAGCACAGGCCAGGATGCAGATAAACGTGGGCCTGATGAATGTTTGGGTGGGGGAGGCATAGTTGGCAACAATATGGCCAAAAAAAGGTGCAGATGGAGGGTGGTGCAAGCAGGTATTCTCCAGCAAAGTCTCTGTTAACCTGGGATTTTGCTGCTTGGTCCTTGGAATGGAGATGACTACCAGATGTGGGTGACAGGCACCATCCAGCCAGGCCAGCCTGGGCTAAGCTATCTCTGTCCTGTAACCAGGATGTTCTGGAACACAGAGCAGCTCGTTCAAACCTCACCTGGTTTAGCTTCACATCAGTGTCTGGTGATCCTTGTATCTCTTATCAGTGACATCAATCAGTCTTGGGCATCAGCTGTGTAACTGAGGATGCTGTTTTCCAGGAGATGTGTACATTTGTGCTCTTCTGGATGTGGAGGTTGACAAGTCCCATTACATACCAAATGTTTTATCAATCACCAGAGTAAGCTAACACATGAAAACTACTGGCTGGCAGGAAGGCAGATCACTGCTGCCCAAGTCTGGGGTAATTTCTCCTCCTTTCTTTTCTCAAACTGTGTTTTCCTCCAACTCTGCAGGATATAAAATCCTTTGGGAAAGGGTGTGTGTGTTTGCATGTGTACACGTGTGCATGGAGTCCAAGCCTGGATTCTTTGAAGCGCCTTGTTTAGTGGGTCTCTGTGGTGCCTGTGCTGAAGGAGAAGCCGAATTTAACATCTGTCTGGCTGTGACACAAGGTTTCCATGTGAAAGCTCATCCAGCAAAGCAGAGAGCAGGGTGGAATTCCTGCCCTCAGTGAAGTCAATGGGAGTTTTGCCGCTGACCTTGATGGATCCAGGCTTTCACCCCTGACTATACAGTAGCTGATCCAGCTCTTTTGTCCATCAATCTCATGGAAGTAAGTGCTGCTATAAATTGCTCCCTGAAAGAGGAGAATGGACACAACTTCAAAGTCCCTCCTCACAGTCTTGTCCCTCAGAGGCTGGTCCTGGCCTGGAGCTCTTTTGTGGGCGATGCGGGTTCCGATAGAGCCGAAGTGCTCGGTATCAACTCACAGGGATCTTCATCCACCAGCAAGAAGTGGGGAACTTCTGGGGCAGCTTTTACTGCCCATTTGACTGGCTGGTAAATTGAGGCATTACTCAGAAAAGTGACACAACTTGTTTTTTACACAGTTGTGAAATAACAGGTCTATGAAGTAATAGGTCTGTCAGAGGTGTCTCAGATGCCCAGAGGATCCAGCGGGTTATGGAATGAGCTTTGGAGCATCCTGCTGGTTTGCACTGAGCGAGGAGCAACCTGGGGGATTTTTCAAGAAGCATTTTTTTGTTGGCTTAGTCAAAGTCTTATTTGTAAAATGGATGCTGTGTTCAGACAAGATGCTTTCTCTGCCCCGAGAATTTGTTTGGCATCAGCTGGTTGAAGGGAAAACACTGCGGGGCAACTGAGAGTGCAGCTGCCCTGGAGTTATTTTGGAGCAGAAAGGGATGCAGACCCCACAGGACAGGAGCTGTGGGGGACAGCAGCAGCCCAACCCACCAGGCAAGGGCTGTCTTTGCAAAATGCCATATAGACAGTGATTTGCAGATCTGAGAAAACAAAGAAAGGACCCCAGTGACAGGGAAGGTTGTTCCCACTTCGCAAAGCTTGCTCCAGCTCTTACAACATCCTCAGGGTTGCTGGAGCTTTTTTCCCCCCATCGTGAGCCCCCACTGACTTGTGGGCCTCTCGCTGGCAATTTGGGCAGAATCTGCTTTGTTAGATGGCCTCCTGCTGCTCTTTTCTTTCCTTCTCTCTCCACCCCTTTCTCTTTTCTTTAAAAGCTTTATTGCAAAGCAATAAGTCGTTTCCCACTTCCCTGCCTCTCCCTTCTCAGAGCACTTTACTAAGTCACTGGAGTTTTTTTCACCTATATATGTAAGTTGACTCAAATAATATTCACCCTACTGTCAGTTCTCAGCTAATAAAATAAACAGATCAATATGAAAGTCAGAAGTTTAAAAAAGTTGTGGATTTGGGTTCCTTTACCATCTGTTTTTTGTGAGGGGTCTCACGCTGCTATGTGTGATGAGTGAGAGAGAAGATGGATGCTCAGGTCCTGGCCACCACTCTCAGGACCCAGACAGTGCTTGGACAGAGTTAATGAAAATAATAATCCAACTTTCCATATCATCTGAAATGTTTGTAGGCTCACCATACCCCTCTGGAGTCTCAGGTGCTTCCCTGGGTTAACACAGGAATGTTTACCACCTCCCCAAGCAAGGACTGTGGGTGTTCTGCTCTCAGCTGCTCATATCCCCAGATGCCTTCATTTTAGAAGCTGCTAATGGAATAAATTTAGTCACTTTGGATGGAGTTGCAGAAGCACTCACTCTACTGCCAGTGCTGGGCACCTGTAGGATGGAGCAGGAACATGCCTGGCACCCAGAAATGCTTTGTCTCAGGGAATGAGGCAGAGTTATTGTAGGGCTGTGTGATAACAAGAAGGCAAAACCTGGTGGGAGTTGGGCCCATGGTGCCTGCTTTTAAGGGCCACCCTTGGCTCAGTCACAGACCTGATGTTTGTAGACCATCCAGGGTGGTGTGAGGCCCTTTGGCTCATCAAGGTGACCCATCAGCCCCCACACTGTGGGCAGGGAAGAGCCCTGGTGTAACAAGGCTTTGTGAGAATTTCTGTGGAATAAATTTGCCACTGGAGTAAAAGAATGTGAGAGCAGCTTTGCAGTGCAAAACAGTGACACGAGGTCCAGGACAAAAGCCCCAAGAGCTTCACTTGCCTCTTCCCAGAGTAACAACTGCCATTATAAATAATTTGCTCCTTTCATTAAAGCTCCACTAAAAGGAAAATTGGCTTCAAAATTTCAGATGTAAAGTACTAAATTGGAGGAGAGGTTAGCTGGAGAAAGGTCAGCTTTTCCAAAGGACCCTTTTTGGGCAGCCCTTCAGATGGCATTAACTGTCATCTTCGGGGAAGAGCTCACCTAGGGCCTGTCTGATCAAAGCCCTGAATTGGGTCATTTAGGACAAAACAGTACAGGCCTCCAGAATTCAGGGGAAAGAATTAAAACAGGCAGTGCAGTTTCCACCTCCCCTTCTTTTCAGCTCCCAAGGGCTGTTGGCAGACCAGAGGCACCTTTATTATTCCATCCATGGTGAGGTCCTACTGCAGACACAGGAATGATGCTCCAGTCTCCCTCTGTTTTGCAGGCAGAGCTTTGGTATCAGCTTTGGGTACTCTCATAAAGATATTGATCTTTTTCTTGGGCTGATTCAACCTGTTTTCCATTTTTATCCTTTTCTGTATCAGTCCAAGGGGCACTGCTGCCACAGACAGCACAGAGAACCTGCGCTGCAGGAGACAAGCCCCTCCTGGGAAATCTCTGCTGGTTTCAGATAGACCTTAATTTATTTGGTAAAGGCCAAACTGTAAACAACCTAATCTCCCCCTCAGGCCTCCGAAGTCCTTCTAATTATTAGCACCAGAAGGAAGCTGAGTTAGATTCCTTCTCCACTGAGCTGGAGGGATTATAGCTACTTCCAGGCCTCTTTAATTTTTTAACAGCAGCATGTTTGGGTCTATTCTGGTAACCAACAATAAATTCTAGGTCTTTGATGGGTGCTCTTAATTTGCTGGGTCTGTGAGCACCACAGACTTATTTTGATGCTTTGTGGAACCATGTCCTGGACCAGGGTTTTGTGATTTACCACTTTCATTGCAACTCAGGGAATATAAAGGATGCAAAGAAGGTATGTGGAGAAACACTGGGGTTTTTTGTGCCCTCCTATTTCTCTTGTTCATTCCTCACAGGTAAAAAGTTCTCTTTCTTCCCAGCCTCTTTTTATCTCTGAAGCTATAATGTTCACAACTAAAAAAAAAAAAAAGAGGAAAAGGTAAATGTAAAGTGGTAAATCTCCAGAGTCTGGAGACCACAGAGCTTCTGAATAAGATGGAGCCACATGAAGGTAATTGCAGGGGGATAAAGGATGTCTGTGTTCTCATTGTAGGACATGGTTATCAGATACATGCTTTCTATATTTTGTGACACTTCAAGATATTCGCAGTGTGTTTTGTCAGTCAGCTGGAGCTGCAGGGTGGTATAAACCAGCTGTGTGTATTTAGGGAATTCAGTTATTTGGACCCACAGATCTGCATTTTTTCTCCAAAATGAAAGGCAAAAGATGCATTTCCCCTGGTATACCTGCAGCTGGGTCTTTTGTTTGCTCCTGTGTCTCCAAAGCTGCCAGGTACCTTTAAAATCAGCACTGGATTTGCATTCCAATTTGCAGCTTTTAAAATGTGACTATGGCAAATCAGAGAGTCTTGAGCAACCATACCACTCAGGTAAGGACAGTCTTATCCTGCTCTGTGAAAAACATTCCTTCCTCACCCAATATTTGCACAGACTTCCCTCTCCCTCCATTCTCTCCTTCTCAGCTGCCTAAGAGAGCTCCTGCTCTTTTCTATCCTTTGTCTCACTTGCACTTCCCCTCCTTCCCTTAGGTCCACTTTGGATTTCTTCTGAAATAACTTTTTTTGGAGCGGGGTTACCTTCACAGTGGGTTTTACACCAGTGCATTGCTTTGATCCCGAGGTGATTTCCTCACGGGCTCTCAGCCACCCACTGTTCCCGCTCGGCATCAATGAAAAGAAATGTCTCTAGGTCCCAGCCAGCCCTGTTCACCCCTTGTGCTGCTGCTGGCAGGGACCAAAGCCAGTTCCTCCGTGCCAGCCTTGGCTCTGCCCGCTCCAGCCAGCAGCAATCCGTGCTGCCAGCTGCAGAGCTGGGCGGTTTCCAAGCTGTGGGAGGCAGAAACATCACCACATTTTGGAGGTCTGAGGCTTTAGTGCTCAGGGGGTGAAGGGAGCAGCCTGTCCTCTGGCAGGGAGGGCAAGCTCCTGGAGCATCACTGCGGGGAAGGAGCCACCAGAACTGTCCTTGTCCCCAGGCTGGATGGTGACTTTTACCCAAGGCCTTTTCTGACAGGGAAGGAGAGGAGAAAAAGCATTTAGGACTTAATGAAACTTTTCCTTTTTTAAAATGTCCATTTTCACCTGAAAGGCCCATTCCAGATCTTCTCTATGTAACGCACAAGCAGGTTTCCTCTTCCCACCCGTTTCCAGTACAGAGTTTAGCCACCGAAGAGGAATGCTGACAGAAGTCCATGTGTTTCCTGGAAGGGACTAAGGAAGTTGTACCCCTTACATGTCTTTCCTTTGGTGTACATGATGGACATACAAGAATTGTACCATTCACACCTCCAGCATGGAGGAGGTACAGTGTTTGCCCCTCTTGTCCTTCCTCCACACTGGTGGCTGGAGATGCTGTTGGCTGAGCTTTAAAACCATCTCCAAAGCCCTGTGTAACCTGGAAATGGGATCAGTGCAAAGGCAGCTCCAGCATGTGAGCGCAGAGAGAAGTTTTGGAGGATGGGAGATGAAATGAGGAGCCCTGGGGTGTCCCTTCACCTCCCCCCCAAGGAAGACCCCACACTTGTTCACATGGGCAGCTGTGACCAGTGAGCAATGCCAGCCCAAGACAGCAGTGCTGGATGTGGCTGCTCTGGGTCCCCTCCTGCACGGGGGAAGGTTGAGGACGAGTGACACTTGTCACCATCCCCACAGTGGCACGAGGAGTCCTTGGGCAGCAGGTGCTTTGGAACACCTTTGGAGATATTTGAAAGGTGATGGTTTGCACTGCCTTTGCATTCTGGGGTTTGCATTCTTTGCTGTTCCTATGAGGAAAGCACAGATGTGTTTTTTCCTCCCTTAGCTTTTAGTTCAGAAAGATTTTGTTTGGCTTTTCCCTAAAGCATTGGAGACTGACGGCAGCTAAAGACTGGTGCTGGGCAGTGAGTCTGCTCCTGATCTATGAACATCTCTCCTGTGCCTCCCTGGTGTTCTGCTCAGGGGCTCATAGGCAGATTTGAAAGCTGGTGACACTTCCCCCCCTCCCCAAACTGAGCTGTCAGGGCAGTGTTTGCCTTCTTCACCAGAGGCTGCTATGGTCCTGACTGTTTCTTGGCACCAGCTGAGAGGGTCAGGGCACTGCTGGTAGCCTTCATCTCTTCTCTTTCTAGTGGTCTTTTAGTATTTAATTACTTTACTGATGATCTTTCCTAGATCAGGTTGCTGCTCACTCCTGTCTCTGCCTGAAGGGATCAGCCTGGAGAATATGGACATAGGGACAATTCACAGATGTGGTTAAGCACAGGTAACTTACTCCTGTTCCCGTCCTTGCTGGTCCCTTCAGGAGACTCCTTTGTCTGGAGCTGCTGGAAATCAAGCATTCCCCAGTATTCAGCTTATTTTAGTGTTGTTCCAAAGACTGCTGGAATGCAAGAGACTTCCAGAGTATTTTAATAAATATAAAAATGTAAAACAAGTGCAGACATGCTGGTTCCTGCCAACTATCCTTCCTTTCCCATTCAGGGTGTGTGTTGCATTACTTTTTTCTTAAAGCACCAGCTGAGGAAAGAGAGAGGCTGCAACTGTGTGGGAGAAAAAAACATCACTGCCCTGCTCCTCCTTTCCCCCCAACCTCTCTGAATAGCTCGTCCCACGACGCTCTGTCCCCCTCCAAGCAACCAACCAAGTTTTCCCACAGGAAGAGTCTCTGGGATTAGAAAGCCGAGATTTTTATATGGAGTGTGTTTGTTTCTCTGATCAGGCAGGAATATAATGGCCGAGTCAATCACTTGTCAGCGAGGGCTCATTACAGCAGCCGGAGGGCAGGCTGTGCACAGCGGGGTGTGTGGCACGGGCAGCTCGCTCTCTTTGCCCCCGCACCGCTCCATTCTCTCTCCCGATGCCGCTGGAGGACGGGTCACAGCCTCCCCCGGGGCTGCGGGGTCGGAGGATGCTCAGCCGCGCTCCCGCCGCTGTCGCTGCGGTGGCCGGGTCCCAGGGGCTGCTCCGCGGACATGTGCCACCCGCGGTGACCGTGGACAGGGCTGGGGAGCCCATCCCACGCCTCTGCTACCGCACATCTGCTCCTCCCCCTTCCCTCTTCGCTTCCCGACCCGCCACGAGGCTCAGCGCTCTGCCTGGCTCCCGAAATCGCTGCGAAATCAGGGCAACGCTAATTAGTGCAATTAGTCCTTTGCTCTTTCCCTGATGGAGAAATGAAGGCAGCGGTCCTCCCGCTGCAGCCAGGCGTAGCTTTGCCCGGGGCTGCTCGGGTGTGCGCAGCGGAGACGTGCTGGCACCTCCCCGTGCCTGCCGAGCTGACCTGGGGTTAATTGAGAGGAGGTCTCTTAACCCATTTTGCAAAGATAAATTTGTTGCCTGTGTCCCTCTCGGCTGTGGGGTTACGGCTTTCTCGCCTTGCTGGTGTCCCGCCAGCTCCAGGAGACGATCTGTGGGCTCTCTCGCCTGGAAACAGGATGAGGCAGCGGGAACATCCCCAAGCCAGAAGCTAATCCTGCTCCACGCGACCAGAAACTTATGCTTTGTAGCCACAGAAATTAGTTTCCCCCCACCATTCCGGAGTTAATCCTGCCCAGAGCCGGTTTAGCACAGTCTCGCCTCCCCGGTATCTCCAGGCACGGAAACTCAGCCATTTTGACATTTCTGGCTGCGAATCCTGCCCTCAGCAAACACACTTGATGCTGATACAAGGTCTCTTGGCTGCCTGCGCTGGTACCCATCTGTCGCGGTGGCACCGCGCCTGTGAGCAAGATGCTCTGCTATATTTGCTGCAGCATAGGTGCCAAGCAGACCAGATGTTTTCAGCAGGAAAGTGAAATGGGAGACAGGGTACTTTTTTTTTTAAACTCCTGGCTCTCCTGGCAGCGCTGTGGGGCAGAAGTGTGTGATGGCTCCTTGCCTGCCCCTGCTGCCCCACAGCCACACTCCCCAGCTCCCTGAGGGTGTTTGCTGAGCCAGCTGCACTCCTGCTGCCTGCATAGGGACAGGCACAAGCTGCCTTCAGCTACATGAGGCTGGAGGCAGGAGGTCCCCATCCTCTGCCAGCCTGTCCCTGGGGACAGCCAGCAGGACCAGCTGATGCTGGTGCTGGTACTGATGCCAGTACAGGTGCAGGTACCAGTGTGGGGCTCTGCCAGCGCTGAGGAGTTCATGACAATCCTCACAGCTGGTTTTGCATTTCGGCACCTCTCCACAGCCTGTGAGTCAGCACTTGCTCAGCCCTCAGACGAGTCCCAGGAGAGACAGTAAATAAGATGTTATTTTCCTCTCCGGCTGAGCGGTAATTTTCTGCCAGCCCACACGAGCAGGGAATTGCGGTGCCTAATCACAGCCCCTTATCCCCTTGGCAGTGCTGCTCAGCCCTGGGAGAGCAAGGCAGCAGGGCAGGAGCAGGCAGGGCAGAGCCAGAGACATGGTACAAACCACAGAACAGGGAAAAGAGGATACTCAGTGTGCATTTGGAGTCTCCTCTAGCAGATGGGCTGCACCCAACTATGCCTTCTGGGGCAAAGCACTGTGCAGGCTTGTGCCCCTCCAGTGTGGGCAGCAGCCTTCCCAAAGCTGGGGAGAAAGGAGTGGGTGGGAGTGCCTGGCTCTCTGAAGAACTTGAAGTTTTTCAAGAGAGTTAAAAAAAAAAAAAGCATCAGTAGCACTTGTGAGTGTTACAGGAAACAACTGGTTCGTATCTGTTCTCACCAGCGAGAAAAAAAATCAACCCTATAGGATTACAGGCTGCTTAAATCCATGAATAAAGGATGTTTGAAGTTCCTCTCTATTAACAAAACCCCTGGAGTTTTTTTTCTTGATATCGTTGTCAGGGAAATGTTGAGGTTGGAGATATCCACCCCTGTGCATGCTGGGTCTCCTGTCAGATGGGAGAGCTGGAAGAAATGTGTGTGTGGGAGCTTTTTCCCAGTGCTGAGACCACTGAATGAGACAAATCCCAGGTAAGCTGAAGTGGGCACCTATAGAAATGCCACTTGGCAGAAGGAGAAATGTGATTCTTCAGGGTTACTTACAAACAAAGCAGAAAAATTGCATTTAAAACACAAAGGAAATAAAAAGTTTGATTAACTCCTGTGAAAATCTGTTGGTTCTAAATTTATTGTTCTGATTGACTTAAAGACTGAACTGCATCTGTGTTATTCTAATTAAGCAGCTCAGTGCTTCTGCAGTGTCGTAGTGAGCCTCTTGTCATGCAGTCGAACTCTGGAAAATAGTTTGAAGGCTCCTGAGACCAAAACGTGTATTTTTATTGCTTTTGGCTGATGATGTTTGTGGAATTTGGAGCAATGACCTGATAATTTGCCAATCACCATGAAACATGTGCTGTTAAACTTCTCTCCTGGGTGTCCCATGTGAAATCTCGGCTGCTTTAGATGCATTATGAAATACAACTGAGCTTTTTTAATTTATGGGGAGTTGTGATAGACCTGGGAACCTGGGAAGCTGATGCTGCTGGCTTTCAAATGGATGAATCTGTCTTTTTTCAGTGGAGAAAATTGAACTTCTTGCTCTCTGTATTAGCTTGTGCCTATGAGGACTAAGCCAATTTGCTGAGCCAACTCCAGAGCTTGCAGCATTTGTTTGTTTTAAAGTAGTGCTGGCCAGAAAACAAAGATCCTGTAATACTACCGTAGTGAGGCCTTGGGTTTCCTTACCTTTAATTATGAAACCTTGGAAATTTTTTTTCTGGAATTAAAAACTGTTGAGAGACAGAAATTCATCTACTGTGGACAACAAACGCCTACGGAAGAGCCACCGCCTGCTATTGCTGCTGGAGACCCTCGTCAGAAATCCTGTTCATCAAAGCTGATGTGGTTCCCAAAAAACAAGCTGGTTTCAGCAGACCAGGGAACTTTTTTTGCCCCCTTTCAAATCCAGCATGCAGGAGGAATCAGAGCAGTTTCTTCTACCCTGCCCTGAGAGAAGGACAAGCCCTTGTGAAGCCTGTTCCTGGTGCAGGGAGGCTGGAGCAAGGTTAAAGGCAAGAAACAGACTCCTCTTGGCAAAATTGCTTTAAGACTTGAGGTGTATTTAATGAGATTAAAGTTCTCTGGCTACTCTCTCTTGCTCTCTTCCTGTCTTACTAAATTTCCACTTGAAGTCCCCACCCAAGCCACCAGAATCACTGGGGACACCTGTGGGAGCCCTGACAGGCTGCAGAGGTGGCTGTGCCCCTGCAGCACCCACGGGTGACAGTGTGGGACCCCAGGGTGTCTGCAGGCAGGGCACCCAGTCCCCACGGGACTCTGCAGTGCCCCAGGGACACAGAGCACCCCAGGAGGGGAGCAGGGCTTTGGACACAACCACAGGATGAGTCATGGAAGCACTCCAGTACTTGTCCTCTTGTCTGCGTCTAGTTTTGTCAGGAGTCAGTACTTTGGAGCAGAGGGAATAATTTTTGATTATTTCTTTCCCCCACCAGTTGGTCTCCAGTCCCTTCCCACCTCACACCAACATTAAGACACAGTGATGGAGCTGCTGATCCATTTCTGGGACCTTTTCCATGCCTTCCAACATACCTGGAGAAGGTCTCTGGCAGCACTGCACATTTCCACCCTGTGTGCTGTGGATGCCCAGGGAGGTGGGCATGGAGGATTTGCCCTGCAGGGCTATGCCAGGGCTGGGGAGCAGCTGTCACCCTGGATCCTGTGCTGGCAGCCCTGGAGCAGAGGATAAAGGAGCATTGTCCTCATTGGAGGGGATTTTCTTCATGAGGCAAATGAAACAGAGGGCAATGAACGAGATATCAGTTGAACCCCCATCCCTTCTGCCAAGGGCTGCTTTTGGATGAAACTTTCCAATTTGTTTTCCCAACTTCCCTCTGGGCTCTCCAAATCAGGGGAGAGCTTGCTCTAGTCTCCTGCCAAGCCTCCTGCCCTCTCCTCAACACACCCATCATTGCAGCACTCAGGCAGCACCTGCCTGGGGGTCCCTCCATCCGCCGGACCTGTGGGGTCACCCTGGCTGGTCAGTCCCTAAACCCTTAAGGAAAGTTGGACTCTGTGAGGCCATGGCTCAGGATGGAGCACCCACCATGTTAAATCACTGGGAGCAGTTGGAAAAACCCCAATGCAACCCTGGAGCTGCCTGCCAGGAACCATGCTCTACCCTGCCCTGCCCTGCCCTGGCTGCCCGCCCGGCTGTGCAGGACTGTGGGGTCTCTTGTGGCAGATGGGCTGTGCCATCCTGCTCACTCCAGACCTGGAGTCTCCTGGGAGTCCCAGACCTCCCCCCTGAGCAATTCCTCTCCTCAGGCATCCCCCTGCCCAGGGATGCTCTCCCTGCATCCCAGTTGCCCCTGGTGCTGCTGAAGGAGAAGCCACCACCAAAGGGTATTTTTAACATCACCTTGGTGAAACGTAAAGGCTCAAAGTCTGTTGGCAGACAGAGAGCTATTCTTCTCATTCTGATGAAGAAACTATTTCCTTGTACATCTGGTTCATATTTTTCTTTAGGTTTCTGCCAGAAACAATTCTGAAAACACAACGCAGAGCTGAGTGGAGTGAATGTATACATTCCTGAAAGATTCCTTCACCGCTCCTCTCAGACCCAAACCTACCAGGGCTCTCTACAAACCTTCCTTTTTTTTCCTTTTTCATTTTTCATTTCTTTTTAATTAGTTTTCTTTTCAAAATGCGAAAACATATGGCCTGATTAGCTCTGGAACACTGCTGCCTGCATCGTATAAAATGATCTACATTTAGAAAATAATTACAGTGAATAGGAGGGGAAAATACTCTGCCACAGAGATTTTTTTTTTAATTTTTTTTTCTTTTTGTAATTGTTTAAGCCTATTATCTCTCCAGTCAGATTTGTCTGGAAAGCCTTATTAATGACTGTGTGACACGAGCCTCACGCTGGGGCCTTGTGGCTCAGAGATTTTTTGGGTTTTTTTTTGAAATCCAGGTTTCAGCCTGGAAGAGGGGAAGTGGCAGTGAGGAGTGTTTGAGGCCACGCTGGGCTGCAAAGCATCCTGCTTTGGGAAAAAAATGGGAAAAAAAGGGGAAAATAAAGAGCTAGTGATATCCCAGATGCAGTCCACTGAAGCCCCAGTAATTGGGAGGGAGGGGACGGGGAGGTCACGGGTGGGTGCTCCCGAAGGATGCCTGTGCCACCTGTGAGATGGATGGCACCCACAGTGTTGTCATAGCACCACACTCCTGCTCCTGCATCCGCTGCTGAGGGACTGCAGCAGCCGAAAGCCACCGGCTTTGCCTAATTGGGAGCAGAGGCAATGAGTTAGGAGAGAAACATGTGGCCCCAAATTATTTATGTTCCTGGTGGGAGTAGTGCAGTTGCCGTGTGACGGTCTCTACTCCCTCAGCGAGGTATCCAAGCGATGCCTGAGCTGGAAGACCACGTGTTTTGCAGGTGATGCCATGGAAATGTTTGCAAACAATTTACTGAGAGAGGTTTGTGTTGTGAGAAAAAAATCAGGGAGTAGGGCCCCCTTTACCTCCAGGTTTTCATTTCTGGCTTAGTGAGGCTGAGGTTGCAGGTGAGGACAGAGGAGGCGAGTGGTGGTGGCTGGGAGACAAACCTGCAAGCCACTCAGTATATCTTGACTTGCCTTTTATATAGATGCTTTTTTAAATGCCTGTGTAAGTGCAGCGAGTCCTGTTAGCAGCAGACATGGGGGGACACCTCTGCTCAACCACTCCACATGATGCCATGTGGAGCAGTGAGGGGAGGGATACGATTCCTGGCAGGGTTGGGAACCAGAGCCTGCTCCTTCCCTGCAGGGAGATGCTTGCTTTCACTCCAGTAATTGCTGCGTGCTTGGAAACGCTCCTGCTAAAAGACCAAAATGACTGATTACAAAAATTGGAAAGGATTAAAATCTCTAAAACAATGCAAAGGGAAGAAAATAGATGAACTAGAGAGGGAATGGGCTTATCGCTTCTTGAGCAAACAAACAAGTGAAAGCTAATTTTCTGAGCTGGCAAATGAATGATTAATGAACCAACCCATGATTAACCCTTCATCATGAGCTCACCTCCTCGGGTGGCTGCTCTGCACGGCTCTCGCTCTGTTTCACACTGGAATAAAGACACAGTTTGATGGTCATAAATCTGTTGTGCAGGTTGTATTTCAAAGGGTTTTGACGTAGCAGGTATATCTGGGGAAGGATGAAAACGTGGTTTAAAGATGCTCCAGATGTACAGTGTTCTGGATGTGGTGGTGTTTCAAGAGCCACCCATCTGTGTGTCTCTCCCAGCATGGCAATAAACGAACCCCCTTGACATGAGCACAACATATTTTAAAATATGGACTTGCCTTTTTATCGCATTTTGTTAAATGATTAATTTGCCTTCTATTAACTTAAAATGAGCTCATTAAAAGATTTCTTTTTTTCTTTGAAAGCACTGCTCATTATATTATCATTTTAAGTAATTAAATCAGAATAAATGGCTCTGTGAAGCTATTTTAATGTAACATCTAATTATATCTGACCTAGACACTGAACTATAATCATTAACTACATGAACTGTGTAATGTTCTGCAGACTCTTTAATAATTTATACAGGCTGAATTCAGCTGCTTGGAGTTGTAAGCTGAGGCAGTTTGATGCCATGCACCTGTAGTGGTGTGGGACAGCTGATGTGAGTTTGCCTCTCAGGCTGTTTTCATCCTTGCCTGGGCTCTGAGAAGCTTTTCCTGTGGAGCTGTGCCTGCCACAGGCTTGGTTCAACCTGGCTGGGGTTGCTTCTCCTTTATTGTGTGCACAGGGGTTGAGCACCTTGTCTTGGGCACATGAGTGGTTTGATGTTTTCCTCAGTAGGATACTCATGTCAAGGTAAGTTATTTATGCAATATATTTAAACTGTGTTAGACTGTGACTTAGACATTTTCACATGCATGGCCAGCCTCAGTTACAAGACGTTTTGGTTTTGCTGTGTTAAATTGTAGGCTTGTTGTGTCTCCTATGGAGGCTCAGCCTGTGTTTCCACTTTAATCAATTCTTCCTTATGTATTTGCGTACAGGTTCCAGACTCATATTCTTTGAAAGTCTCACTCAAGTTAGATTTAATCCTGAAATAAGTTTGTTTGGCTAAGGAAAAATTGGCCTATGGGAGTTTTAACCTTGCCCTAACTCAAAGGAAAAAGAGAGGGGCTGGATGCTGCCATTGCCATAGCTGGTCCATCCATCTTCCCTGCAATGCCATGGGCTGGATGCCTTGTGGCGAGGGAACAGCTGTGCCATGTTGTATCACTTCCAAAAATTGCTGGTGCCACCTATTGGTGGAAAATTGCAGATTAAAACGTGATTAATGTGCGTTATTATGCCCTCTGCTTATCTTTCTCCAGCTGACATGTGGGTTGAACCAGTTTTACTGTTAGTTTTAGTATCAGTTACTGCTGGCAAACATTGTTTGCATTCCTCTTGTATCTGGGGTGTGATTTTTAAACAGGAAGGTTTGCTGTGGGCAGGCAGCTCCTGGTGGACACGTGTAGCCCCAGGGATGCATCTGTGGAGAGGGCAGGTAGCCAGAACCTGCTCCCAGTGAGCAGTGGGGGGCAGACTGAAAGGCCAGGCTTGTGTAAATGGTGTTACTGGATGTGTCAATAAACCCACTGGGTTTAGGATAAATGTTGGGTATTCCCCCAGTGCTGCCCACGGCTGGGGTTGGAATGAGGAGGAAGGTGTGGTGTATCCCATATGGGTGGTGATGCAGTGTGGATTTGGGGCCCCCACATTGTGCCCAGAGATCACTGATTTCACCAGCCAAAGGAGATATGCATACAAGTGAAAGGCTTTGCTGTGTAGCCTCAGCTTCAGGGATTTTTCCAGCCTCATGGGGTTATCCAGCCTTGCAAAGGAGGTGAAGGAAAGCTGAACCCCTCCCTAGAGCCCTGCTTCCTCCTGCCTTGTTGCAGGAGACCTTTAGCCAAGCCCTGATAGCCACAAAAAGCCCTGCTGGCCTCCTGCCTGGTATGCTTAACCAGTTTTATAGCTGTCATATAGAAAAGCCCTATATTAGCATCAGGTTTAATACTCCCAGGAAACATCCAGCCACAGCACTGACATCATGGACTAAAGGCTCCAAAGGTTCACTTGCTTAAGTGGCTATTTGTAATAGAGTCTTTTAATAAAATCTCATTAAAGGAGAGCTCCTGCCTGAGCCTGGTTCCTGAGATTGCTGGAATGGAGCACCAAGGCCAGGCCTTGAGCTGCTGCAAGAGGGAGGGGAGAGTAAATGGGGCCCTGCAAGGACCTGGTGAGGGCTGGAGGAAAGTGCCTGCTGCTTGTCCATGGTGCTCCTGTCCAGACTCAGAGGAGTAAAAGAGCCTTGTAGGCTGCAGAGTAAAGGACGAGCAGTGTAGAGGGAAAGGGAGAAAAGGGAGAGAGATACTCTTGGCTTTTGCACAGGGACCACCCTACCCAGGAAGGACTGGTGGGAGACAAGAGAGCCTCAGACTTGTCTCCAGTTTTCACTCCCACCAGAAGCTCAGAAATGCTGATTATTTCAGCCCCTAAGCAAGGGGCAGAGGATGCAGGTTGTTCCTGGGTCAAAATACTGAGTTTGGTGCTTTAGTGTTCCCAGGACTTTCTTTATGTTTCCTGTTGCAGTTTGGCTGAAGCTTTTTTTACTGTGTGCTCAAAGAATAATCTGAATTCCAGGGAAGAGTTTTCTAAACACTTGTCTCCTCTGTAATTTTTCTGTCATGTCATAGAGAGGAGCTGCTTGAAAGACTTCAGGAAAGAAATTATTCTCTACTTCAATCCTAGGGGGTTTTTTTGTGTTTTTTTTTTTTTCTTCTTCTTTTTAAATACCTAAAAAATTACTCTTTGATGTGAAAATTATATGCACTTAGAGATATGCTAATATGAAAATGATTGGAGAAACGTTGAACATGGAGAACAGCTCATTTCCAGGCGCTTTCCTTCACCACCTGCATTTCTGACAACCTCAGTCCCATCCTTCTGCACACAGGTCTCTCCTAAAGCCATGTTATTTACATTGTAAACGCTGCCCCTTTTTAAAATGGGTTCAAAAGCAGATCCTTTGTGTTTTATTGGGGAGATTTTTTTTTAATTCTTTTCCAAGTGAAGGATTTTACACCCATTCTGTGGTTTTGTCAGAATGATGGTGGTGAGGTTCCAGCTCAGGAGATGCCTAAGGACCAGCAGTGTTTTCCCAGGCTGGACCTGGGCTGTGCACCAATCCCAAAGCCATCACTGACTGTGGCAGAGCTAAAGCTTCTCAGCAGACCCTCCTGATCCTTAATGCCAGAAGTGGTCCCCAGCCTCCCTGCTCTAGGCACGGTTGGAAACTTGCTGCTGACTGAATGAAAACTGCCTGTGCTGGCCACTGATTTTGAGGGGAAGTTCTGGTGTCTGTTCACTTTCAGAGATGTCCTGCCTGTAGTTTTTTACATATGCAAAATGAGATAAGCCAGGGGGAAAAAAAAGGGTTGTAGAGTAGCAGCAGGATTGTATCTTCATGTTTACTTTCCTTGCTCTCTTCAAAAGCAGAATTTAGAGTCAACAAAGGCAGAGCTGGTATCATCACAGCTGAGGATGATTTTGTTTATAGTGGATGTCCTGCTGCATGCCTGGTGTGCTGCTGCAGATAGGGAAAGCTCTTAGAGAGCCTGAAAAGCAGGAGATGTGTCCTGCCTGTGAAGTGGGATGATGGCTACCAAGTGCTGAGATTTAATATGCCTCTGCTGTAATGTTCTGCCCCTTTAGTGTCCCAGGTTAGTTCCTTGTGGCTGCTGTCCCGGTGGCATTGCTGTGGATGTCAGGGCAGCAGCTCCTCATGCAGTGGGGTGATGCTCAGTGCCATTAACACAGAAATTTGAGCAACTGCAGGGTTTTTTTCAGAGACCAACACACTGGTAAACATAAAACTTCCAGTGAGCAGCTTCTGCCTGTGCTCACAGTCTGAAACGGGCAGGGAAGGCATCCTTTCGCTCATTAGCTCTAATTCCCCCGCTGGGGAATATCCTGACTTACTTTATTAGTGGTTTTCCAGGTGGAATTCTTGGTAGATAATATGCCTTTGAGCTGTTAGCATAAGGCAGAGGCTGCTGTCACAGTTTTACCTCATGCTGTCATCCCTCAGTGTGCTTTCCTGGTGTGCCCCTTTCCTGGCTCACCCTTTGGGGAGCCCTCCTGCACCACTGTATCTTTTCCCAGATGCCCTTCCTGTGTGTGGGTGGTGACCAGCAGCCTCCAGCACATCCCAGTTTCCTGGAAATCCTTGTCCTTATGTTGTCTTTCCCCTGCTGTTGGAGTGTGGGGGAAGGGGGAAATGTTCTCCTTGTGTCTTCCTTTTCCTGCTTTTTTCTCGAAGTGACCATCTGTTAAACCACAGGTAGTCATTCCAGAGGGGGAAAAAAACCCCTCTTCAAAACAAGCCTGATATATTGAGTTTCCATTTGTTTCACAGAGCTGCTCCAAATCCATTGGTTGCATTAATTAATTAAACCAACTTTGATTTCAAGGGTCCCCAGAGTTTATACCCAAATTCCACCAAAACTTGCAAATCCCTTGTCATATCTGTTGCCTTTACTCGTGCGTTACTTAGTTCCATATATTTTCCTAATTAAGAAGAGCATTAAAAACATCTACAAAATGTAAAATATACATTACAAGAGGTGTAGTACATTTGGCACCCGGGGAAGTCTGAACATAAAAGTGCACAAGCACCCACCACATCTGTCCCAAGGAAAACTGCTGCTGAATGCTGTGGGGTTGGTGACCAACGCTCAGCATCGCGTTACACACTCACCCGAGTCCAGCAAAAACTGAAATCTAGTATTTTGGGGTGGAGACTCTCCTCATGCCTGGTTTCCTTTGGCTCATTGTGTTTCTGGCAGGAGCACAGTGGGCTCTCTGTTTGCTCGGGCCCTGGTCCTGCGGCACAGCTCAGATCCCCAGGCTGCAGCTCAGGCTTTGCTTTGCATCGGCGTTAAACAGCTCATTTAATTTAAGACTCACATCTGGATTTGAGGGCTTGGGTACAGGCAAAAAAATAATCTGCTTTCAGTCCTATATTGAAACCACTTGAAGGCACATGGGCAACTTTTTAACCTTGCCCATGGGCAGAGGAGTAGGTGAAATTTCCCTGCTAGCAAGGCCAGCTTTGGGTGGGCTGGGCTTATCTGTGGGGTAAATAACATCCCAATTGTTTCAATATGTATATAAAAAAATATGAAAAAAAAATTTTATAAAATATCTACATAATATATTTATATATATATAAGGCACTGGAGAAACAGGCCCTATCTATGAAGCCTTATATTAAATAAATCAGTTGTAACAGAGCTCTGACTTCCCCATAAATGTGACAAACTACGAAGCATCTTGCATAGGGTTGCACAAGTGCTTCTGAAAGTTTAGTGTTAGCTGTCACGTGTCAGCAGTTTTGATCCCAGGATGCTCGGGTTTCACCTGGGAATGGAGATATTCTGGCTCTGGAGAGGCTGTTAGAGGAAAGATATTTTAGATGTTGAAGACGTGTGTGTTGTGAGTGTATTTAGAACTGCAGGTACTGGGAGCCTGGTACTTCTGCAGCAATGAATCAAAATAAATAAATGCAAATGTCCAGAAGAACAAAAGGAACATTAAACAGATAACAACCGCTTCGCTGGGAAACAGCAAAGTTTCAGAGTCCATAAATAAAACCTCCTAATCTAATAAATGTTCTGGAGATAACTGGGAAAAATACTGAAATGGTCACTTGGTTGTAAGGGAGCATATTTCACTTCTGCCTAGCAAAAGGACTTGAAGCCTCTGCAGTTGAGTTGATTCATAGCCCTCTGTAATGTCCCGGTTATCCCCAATCGCAGCAGGTTTCCTGCAGCAAGTACTCCAGTATGTCAATGTCTAGTTAATATTTTAAGGAGAATAGAGAACAACCATATTGTGGCTTGCTGATAGTTTTTTTCCTCCCCCCCCTTTCTTGTTTTAGGAAATGAACTAGTGATAAGAGCAGAAGCTGGATAGAAACAACTGCCTGATGTGCGAATCGCCGAGAAGATTCAACTTCCTTTGAACTCCCCAGGAAGAGAAGAAGCGGGAGGTGAGTCATGGGGAGGTGAATGGATGGTCTGAACGTGTGCCAGGATGGAGCAAACCATACCAGCTCCTGTGGGACTCCAGCTAAAATGCTGTGCCAAACTGGTGTAAAACTGCTGGTGTTTTTGCTGCTTGGTAAGGTTCTGATGCGTGCAGAAGAATTGGACACTGATTTGCTTACCTCTTTTATTGTGGGAGTTTCTTCTCCTTTCTACTTGTAGCCAACAAAACCTTGTGTCCTTGCATTTCACAAAAAGGCCCAAGGATCCTTGAGGTGTGCTGGGACAGACAATAACACCTTGTTTTCACCCAAACTGTGCTGAGAGGGTCATGTGTACTCTGCTCCCCTTTGCTCAGCATCTTTTCTGTTAAAAAGCCACTGTGTCTGATGCTGGTGTGACCCTGAAAACAGTGCACATCTCCATCAGTGAGAAACACTGATGCTGCTCGTGGGCTTTTTCGTCCCAAATCTGCCAGAAGCCCTGTGGGCTGGTTGCTGGTGGTGAGGAAGGATGTGTTGAGTATTTTGTTTTGTTTGGGTTCTTTTTATGCTGAGCTGAAGAAGGCTAAATTTGGTGTATGGTCTGTGCTTTTCCATGAGGAAATCCTCTCAGTGTTCTATATCTATTCTACCCCTCATGTTTACCCAGGGAAGGATGATTGCTGGTGTCTCTTCAGGATGTTTTTAGGTTGTATGAACAGCAACACTCGGTGTACATCTAGTGCCTTCACCTTGGTGCCAATTTGCCATATTATGCTGCCTCTGTGCTCCTTTCTGGGCACAAGTCCCCTGAGAATGTGCTTGGCTGGGTGATTAGAGGGGAAGAAAAATCAGCAGAAAGGGGTAAGTGGTGTGTGGTGGGAACAAGGACGCGCTGAGCGCCTATAGGTGTGTTCCTGCCCCTTTTAAAGGGGGACAAGGCCCTTTGGGGATAGAGGGAGGTGGCAGACAAGGGACTTGCCTGACAGAGCTCTCCAGCTGGCTGGGACTGTGCTGGTCTGGGCTCTGCTGCTCCTCCGTGCCTACCGCTGAGTTTCAAAGCTGTCTGCGCGTAACGCTCACGCTGTGCTCTCAAGTTACCGTGTCTGAACTGAAGATACTCCTCAGAAGTCTATATTAAGCAACATTAAAAGCTGAAACAGGCTTCTCAGGCGTGTGCTTTGATAGATTTTCTGACTGTGTGTAGCGTAATGTACAGCAGGGAAAGAAGTCCCAGCCTTGGCTGGTTTTCCTGCTTCGCTCTGAGCGCGTGTTTTGCCGTGAGTGGCAGGGATGGTGTGGCTGAGACAAGCTTGTGCAGACCTGCAGCAGCTCTGTGTGAACACAAAACCTTCCATTAACCCCTCTGGATTGCCTGTATCAACAGAGGATCCATGGCTCGTGCCATCCCTGGCAGATCAAAATGGGGAACTTGGAGGAAAGGGTATGGTTGGATAAGAAATTGCAATTACAGATCCTTCTATTCATCGTCATCAGATAATGTTGATTACATTATTTGTAGATATTTTTGATTAATTTTGGTAGAAGTGATGCAAGTTCTATGGATTCTGCCTTTCTTCAAGTAGTGGTCCAAGAGCATGACAGTGCACACCTGTGTAGATGCAATTTAACAGTATTTTAGAATATTAATTGTGACTCAGGTGGGATTTTTTTTTAAATATTCAGGGGAGGAAAGTATTTTTTTTCTTTAAAAAACTCAAGTGCACAAACAAAGTGACATGATTTCAGAGCATCAATGCTTTTCCAGGGCTGTTTGTCATAGTCAAAGCTTGTTTAAACATTGGATGTGGGGGAGGAGTTTGGGAGCTGGGCACCTGGAAAAGGCATCGGAGCAGAGACCAGCTAAGTGAGAAATTGTGAGGTGTTGGTTTTGGCAGGGCTGTTCCTGTGCTCTGGGGGGTTTTTCAGAGTCTGTATTTCTATTTTATTTTTTTTTAGGAAGGCCTGTCACTGGCTGAATACCTTATGCCCAGAGATACTGTTTCTTGTGCTGCCTGTTGTCAGGGCTACAGAGACTTGCAGATGTGTGTGTGCGTGAGAAATGCTCAGTAAACACAAGAGATTTTAGGGGGAGGGTTTTAGGAGCATCACATCCCGTTGCTGCACCCTTGTCATCATCACTGACGCAGGGGTCAGTGATTGCTGGCTGGAGCAGGGATCATTTATCCCTGTGGATGACCAGCCAGCTTCATGCATGCTCCCATGTTCTTGGTGTCCGTGTGGTCTGACAGTCTGTCTTGGTGGGAGGAAAGGGGAAGGAAAGTCCATTCCTGGGAGACAGCTTGGGCTCTGTCCCCAGGTGATTTGGGGAAGGGGAAAGGGGATTTTAGAAGGTGAAAATTGGGTAAGACACTATGTCAGTGGTTAAAAATTCAGCCTGTAGTGGAGAAGCTAACTGCAGTCATGCTGCTCCTAGCAGTACAGTGGGAAGGACGGTTGTGTCTGCTTCAAATATTAATGTATGACCTCCAAATGATGCTTCAGAAATGTACACTGATGTTCTTCATGTTTCTTTAAAATCCATGGGAGCTTTGCTACTAAAGTCTATGAGAAAAAGATGATATTCCAAGATTTCTGATTTAAAAACTTTTAATCAGTAGCACTACAAAATGAAAAAGAAAAAAAAATTAAAGTTGTAACTATTGCAAGCACCAAACTTGTTTTTGAGGAGACTTCTTTGGTGATGTTTGTCTTCCTGTGTGTAAGAAGCACAGGTTAATTCTGAGCCTGCTTTCCACAGTGCTTTTTATCATCTGTCTTCAGCCTCTCTCTGAGGAGACTTGGCTCCTTGGTTTAAGGGTCTTCCTGGGTGCAATTTTAGTTCTTTAAACTTCCAGCATCCCTGCTAACCTTTTGTGGTTGGACCTGATGATCTTAAAGGTATTTTCCAACCTAAATGATTTTATGATTCTACCTGAGAAATTCTCTAGCCTGGAGGTTTGATTGAGAAGCAAACCTACATGCAAGAAGACCTATGTAGGAGGAAAACTTTATTTCCCAGGGTGGGATCATATTATCTACCTTTGATCTTTAATCCATTTTTGGTACCTGGGTGAATTTAGCAGCAGTAGTAATTAGTGTATACTGGCCAAGGAGGATTGTTTGACACTAAGCTCTCACATTAAGACTGCAGGAAGCGTGCCTGGACTCTGAGCATGGATGTGATCAGATCCATATGAGGACAGGGATATCAAATTCCCCAGCTCCCCGCAAAAAATGTTGTGATTAATCATGCTGAGAGCTGCAATTAGACCAAATAAAAGCAGCATGTTAAAGAAGCTAAGAAGGAGGTGATGTGAATGTTATTAACGAGCAGGAGGTTTTGGCTTTGTGGAGCTCGCCTGAAATGTGTCAAACAAATAGAACTGAGATAAATGTAAAATCAGCTGACTGCATATTACCCTCGAGGATTTGAAATGAGTGTTGGGGAGGGGAAGAAAGATGGTAATTACCCAGAGGAAAAGGACTAAATCTATGGAGTGGAATAGTTATTCATGTTAATTGTGTCATCATTGCACAGATGCTGAGGGCGATGCCTGGTGAGGTTTTGTGTGCATTCTGTACCAGAGGAGGGCTGAGGGGATGGGGATGGGCATTTACATTCTCCTTAAAGGTGATGGGTCCATCAGACCCCTTCCAAATGTGCATCCCTAGTAGAGGAGAGGTGTATAGGGATGAGGAGGGGGGAAATCTCAGCCATTAGTACAGCATCATATTTGAAAGAAAAAATTCCCCTACTGAAACTTTTCTGTCAGTAGAGTGATACATCATTGATTAAGATCTATTGTGGTTTAATTAAGCTATCATAGAACATCATCTCTGAGACTTAAACTTTGACAGCAATGCTTAATCTGGCTTTCTCTGTCTCTTCTTCCTCTGGTTATAATCCTTGTATTGGGTGGGTTTTATGTTGGTTCTTTCCAGCATGTTTTATGGCTATACAGCTTTTCTTATCTGTTTTTGTGCTGTGTGCTTGCAGAGATTTATGGGCTGAAGTATTAGATGCAGAGCAGGAAAGGAAGAAACGGAGTTAAAGCCATTAAAATCCTGGAATCCAAGCATTGAAGGCACTAAGTCTCTTAAAGAAATGAGGGCAAAACCTGAACTAAAACATGTATGTGAAATCCCTGTGCCTTGGCCTCTAAAAAGGAGCAGACTGGGACTGCCATTCATGTCCTGTGGTTCAGGCTGGAGAAATCAGAAGACTTACAGCAGGGAACTATGCAAGTGGGTGTTGAAATAAAATGGTCTTTCAGGTCCTTTCCAACCCAAGTCGTTTGGTGTTTCTGTGACTTTCCATAGGCCCAAATCCATCCCCTTGTGATGGGTTCGCGAGGCTGAAGTTCTGTCTTGGACAAAAGGTTTAAGCTTAACCTGTCTGGCCTGCTGATATGGAGTACTGGTGGATGGCAGGAGTAATTGCTTCTGGCTGGGCACATCCAGAAGGAACGAATCCACTCTGAGGATGAGCTGTGCTGCTGCCCTGCCCTGACTGCCTCAGCTGTTGTTGTTCAGTGCTGGCCCTCAGGAAAGTCCTTGCCTGCTTTTACATCCCCTTTACCTCAGCCACATGAGTGGCTTCCTCGGCCTCAAGGTCAAGTCAGCTTTTCTTGGTCTAATGGTTTTTTTGTCATATTTATTAGGTGTTTTCATATATCTTACCTCTCAGCCTTTGAAGCTGTTCTCTCCCCTACCTGAGCCTTGTTCATTCATCTGCACAGTTACTGGTCATATTTGGGTATTATCTGAGCCTGAATGGGGTAGTTATTAATTTGGACTTTTTTAACAGGGCTTTAAAAATGAACCAAGAGATATTGCAGGACACTGAGGCAAACCAGGGCTGAGTAGAGCAGCTCATGACCCCTTCCCAGACAGGCTGAGCTGCCAGAAGTTTTAGCCACAGAGAGTAAGTCATGTGCACTGTTATCCTACCACAAAAACAAAGGACTCTTCCTTCCAAGCTATAAAGCCTGGTGATTCACTGTTTCTAAGCAGACCAACAATCTTCATCCTCTTTATTCCAGTTCTTCAAAACTCTTGCAATTCCTCACTACTCAGCGTTTTGCTGCAGTGATTGTAACCTGTGCTGCTGACCTGAGCCATTGCTGCTCTTTGTGTCCCCTGACAGAGTCCACAGCGTGCTCTGGTGATTATCCTGGTGATGGGACTGACTTTATCCAACCTGACAAGTGTCTCCACATCTGCTTACCAGTGCCTCTTCCTCATGCTTGGGTGCAGCCACTTACCTGCTTAAATATCTCCCAAATGCTCATTTGAAGTAAAACAAAGTTAATACAGAGCAGATGCCTAAGTGCATCTTGGAGAAAACTCCTCATGACTGCAGACCTGTCATCGCTCTGCTCTCAGGCAGTTTCTGCTTGTTCATATGGTGACCACCTGTAGCTGGTGGTAACAGGCTGAGGACTTCCACCTCCAAAATCCAATCTCTGTCTTTGTTCTCCACCTCGTGAGGTTCCTTCCCATGTTTCTGGAGCCTCCCATGTGCGTGGAGGTCATACAGACCCACCTCCCCACGTTTCTTTGCCTGAATGCCAGAGTAGACCTGAGCAATTCTTTTCTGCCTAAGAAATGTGTTATGACAAGGTTTTGTTGGCTGTGTCTGCAGCAGCACTTGCTGGCTGCCCTACTGGCTCTCATCTAAACAGAGCTGACCTCCTCCAGCATGTTGACTTGCCCATCTCTTAGCCCCCTCTATTCTGCCTCATTTTGGGCAGAATTTCATGTCATGCCTTCCTCTGTGGTCTCCTGATGGAGCACCCGGTTCATGTCTGTGACCCCTTAGTCACAGGTACTGTGTCCAGGATGAATGCAGCTCCTTGATGAATGCTAGCAAGTGCCAAATGAGACTTCAGTGCAGTGAAGAAAAAAATGCAACTGGACAATAAGCCTCAGGAAGGAGGCTCTGCTGGAGCTCCCTGGCTGGGTCACCTCCCCAGCTCTAAGCAGCTGCCCTTTGTTAGCATCACTCTCCAGCCCTTTCCTCTGTGCTAATTTGCAGCCCTGTTGGCTCTATCTTTGCACACATGATCCCACAGCAGCCTTGATTTTCCTCTGACCCATCATATGGGATAAATTTAAGATAGCTCAAGTGGACTTTGTTTATTTTTTCTGTGCCTTGACCATTAGAGACTACCACTGTTGTGGTGTGAATCACAGTAAAATAAATAAATGTACTAATTGCTGCTGCTTTATATTGGAAATCATTCTTACTTAGGAAAACATCTCAAAAGGTGCAGAAAGCAGACACATAAGAGCCAGACAAGCACATCAACTGTCTTAATGAACCATTAACACAGCCTGCTAAAAAACTCACACTGAACCCAGATGAAGTTTTCATGTTGGCCTCTGAGCTTTGGGTAAAGCTTGTGATGTTCATCTTATTGCAAGCACAGGAGTGTTGGTAAAATAGCATGTATAAAAATGGAGGAGCAGCAAAGTGAGGCAGAGGTAAATCAAGTTTATGCTGTGAAGGAATTCACACCCACTAGAGTTGTGTGCATGGCTGTAACCACGTTCTGCTGCAGCCTGTGAGCCAAAAAAATTGACACAAAAAGAAGTGATGGGGGGGAAATGCTAATCACCATCTTTCCTTTCCTATAAATGTGTTAATGGTTTAGTAAGTGTTTCCAAAAATGTCTGTGTGGGATTAAAATAGAAACCATGGCCAAGTTTAAAATGAGCTCTTGGATGGGGAGCAGACAGTAGTGTATATCCTGGTGGATACTGTCTTCTCCCAGGCACTGGGGAATGTGCATGTCCAGGACAGCAGGATGGAGATGGTGGAGTGTTTTGTGTCAGGAGCTTTCTGTTGGCTGTTTGAGGAGCTTGGTCATCCCAGCAAGTGGGAACAGTGTTCCACATAAGCAAAAAGTACCACACACTGAAGCATGTGAGGGTTGCCATGGAAATCAGGAGTTGTTACTGAGAGAGCAGGAAAAACATGAATGATCTAGAAAACCAAGGATTGTTGGACCTTCCTCTCCTCTGCTATGTAAAACCCCTTCCCTTAGCTGGGAAGTCTCTGATATGAGTCAGAGCAGAGTGTGACAAACCCCAGGTAGGGAAGGTCCCACCTTAATCATGAGTATTCCATCAAGAAGGCTTTTCCATGCCTGTTCCCAGGGAACAGAGTGAACCAGGTGGTAGGATCAGAAAGCTGGGGGTGATCTCCACAAGCCACCAATAACTGGTGGAGGATGTCCTCAATGTAAAGGTTGGTGGGGGAGTCCAGCCTGCCAGAGCATCAGGGGAGCTACCCCCACTCCCACCTCCCACAGCTTTTGGGAACCCACACCCATGGCAAGCAGGAAAGACTGAGGAATTGGGTCCAGGACAGATCAGATGGAAGCCGTGTGCTTAAATGGGTGTAATGATGTATGGAAGTAAAATGTTATTTTGGAACTATAAGTTTGAATATGTATAACAGTAATGAAAGCAGGACGTCTGAGTTGGAAATGCCAGCACTCTTGCTGCTTCCAAGGTTTTATTTTAAAGTCAGGATACTGGAAATGCTGTTCAGCATGTTTTCAATGAGCTGAAAGGCCTCCTGGAAGTGCTAGGGCCATGTTTATTAAGAAACTGTGTGGTAGGTCCTGCTGAAGGCTGTTTGGGAGCCACTGAGAGCTAAAGAGTGTTTCATCTTCAGTATCTCAGTGACCAGACTGTGCAAAGCCACCCAAAGGACAGAGCCTGTGGCTTACACCCAGGCCTATGGGATGAGCAGACTTCTTACTCCTGAACAATTATGGGAGCAAAATTGCTGGGAGCACCGACTGGACCTGCAGTATTCCCTCTGCCCCATCTCTGTCAGTGTCCCTTGGACAGGAGTGTGTCCCTGTTCTGGTCTGTTCCAGGGGCTCTGTTGCCTTCCCTGGCTCTGCAGGGCAGTGTCCTGGCCCCACTCAGCCTCTCGTGCTGCTGCTGCAGGAAGAGCAGTGACAGCAGGTGACCTCTTGTATTGGCACAGAGGTTTTACTGGGTAGGACACAGCTGTGGGGATGGATCCATTGCTCCCACTGTGCTGCCAGAATATTTTTGTTATCATTGTGATTAACTTTCTACTGTTGACTTCCACCTGTGGGCTTATAAACTCAAGCTGTCCATTTGCTACAGGTCTTAAAGCACCATCTTACAAGGAGTGAAAGAATTTTCATTTATAATCCATGAGACCTATTCAGCAATGGGCTGTCCTCCCCCTCCCTCTGCCAACAGACCTTTAAGTGAACAAACAAATGTCTGGAAATACAGGCAATTTAGCTCGGAAGAGATATCATCAGTGAGGTTCAGAGGTTAATGGGCATGGAGGATTTATAACAAACCAGGCCTATAAAAAAAAAAAAGAGGAGGGGGGGAAAAAAGAAGAGGAGAAAAGAGAAAAAGGAGTGGGTAGTAATCTAGTTGACATCTATTGTTCTTTGTGTAACAGCTCATCTGTATTCTATCTGGTCGAGGGTATTACAAAGAGAACTTAAAAACACATGTGTGCGAGCACACACACACACATTTATCTATCTATATACATGCACATGTAAACTGAAATATAACGAGGGAAAAAAGCCCCTGTAAGTTGGAACCAACAACAGCAATCCATATATCTTTATTTGCTGCCAACATCCAAGTGCTGAACTCTCAAGGAGCCTGGATCTCTGCCATCATCTGTCCGTGTCTGATCTCTTTGGTAAATATGACGGCTGCCAAGAATGAGGCAAACGAAAAGCACTCGCAGATTAGAAAGAAACACATGGCAGCCACTGACCTGCTGAAATCATAAAATACATCATGAAGTAAGAAAAGAGGGGAAACAAATCATCCTCTCAGGGACTGCCCATCTGCTCGCATAAAGCCGCAATCATTATTGCAAATAAATACGTTCAGACTGGAGAAGTCTGGGAATGATTTGGAGGAGGTGGGTACCTTTTTGTGTGTGTCTTTGGAACCCTCTGGAAATTTTCCTACATAAACAAAGTGAGATCATCGACCAGAAATAGATATCTATCAGTCGTGCCCTTTTCAATTATGTAGGGAGAAAAATCTTTGTTTTATAGGTATAATTAGGAAAAAAAAATAAAATATTCCAAGACAGGATGGGGCCATAGTGCTGGAAATGAACCCCTGTGGAAATTGCAGGTCCATGTTTTTCCAATGAAGGATGGATCAGTATTTTTCATCTGAAAAACTCTGCAGTGTGAATAGTGGCTGTGTTTTTGCTATGAAATGAAGGGATATACATCTTGCTTGGCCTCTTCATTTCCCTGGTGTTCTATAAGGCTTTATCCAGGTATTATATTCAATGCATACTTGGGTTGGTTTGGGGCTAGGGGGTTTTTTGTTTGTTTTTAAGACTTAACAGATTAAATTTGACTCTTTGGAGCCTGCTAAGGGGCCTGGTGTAGTTCATGTATTGTCATAAAACCCAGAATTCAGAGGCAGATAAGGGCTGGTTCAAATGTGAGGGAGGAGAGGAATGAAAACAGGAGCTACTTTAAGAAGCTATTTATCTTCTTTTCTTCCACCTTACTCTTTTTCATCAAACTGTGCTGAAAACCTTTACTTCAGGGGTAATGATACTCCATTTTTATCCAAGACAAAGGTGTAGCTGTAAGGCATTTTATAGTTTGGGAATATTTTCCTTGTTAAGCAGAAGGGAAAGTTCTGTGCAGCATGTCCAGGATGGACTGAGCCTGCTGGTGGGTCTGTGAGTTCCCTCATATTCCCATCACAGTAATCAAAGTATGTGTTCTGAGTGAAGAGAAAAACATTTGAGGGTGGGATTTCCCACGGAGACCTGTGAGGGGAATGTGTTCTGTGTGTCCTCATCTCCCACAGGAGGTATTGCTGCTGTACCCAAGGTGTCTGGGGAAATGGAAGAAATAGATTTTGTGGTTACTTAGCTCTGTGTGCGTGTGTGTTTCTGAAAGGCACTGGTCATGCAAAGAAAGGCTTCAAAAACACCAGAATAAGGAGAAAAAGGTGGGTTTAGGGATTTATTGCTTGCCATCTGGGTAAGAAGCTGAGCATGTGGTGCTGGTATGTACGAGCCCCCCTGGAACTGGTGTGTACACTCCTGTGCATAAACCACTGAGAGGTTTTTGGTGGCAGAGTGATGGCAGAAACACTCACCTTACAGTTGCTCTGTCCCAGGTGTTTTGTTCACCTGGCTGTGCTCGTGTGCAGGTTGTACATCACATCTGTGTTTGTGCTGCTGGAGGAGATCTGTGGAAGTTTGGGGCAGGCGCAGCCCTGCGTGGTGTGCAGCCACCTTTGAGATACAAATCAAACTGCTTGTCTCACATCTGGTCAGTGTGCTGGTTTTGGTAGGGGATCATGTGCTCAGAGCTGTTTGAACTAGGAGAAAAACCAAACCACCCTGAACAGGCATTTTTGTGATGCACTACAGACCCCCACGTGCAGCACCAAACCTGTGTGCTTCAACCTCTACTCCATGTGCCATTTGCTGATGTAACCAAACCTCCTGAGTCTATTTTACAACTGAGTGATGCTAAAACCTCAAGTTTTAAGAGGTTAAGCGTTTCTGGCTATTAAGCACACCTCTCAAAAGCCCATGTAAAAATTGGGGCAGGATGAGATGTGACCAGCCAGCTGCCCCTGAGCATCCTGCCAGCTCTACCTCAGTCCACCCACTTCCACTTGGAGTGGGAATGTGAAGGAGCAGGAACATGCTTTATGCCTTAGGGACCATAAAGGGACAGCCCCTAGGGACCTCAGGGACTGCCCCAAATTCATAAACTTCCCAGTCTCATTTCAGGGTTTCGAGAGTTAAAAGAACAGCAGTTATACCAAGAGAGACTTTACTACAAGATGACTTAGCAGAGTCAGGAAGAAAATGAGGAAAAATTCCCCAGCTCTGAGTACAGGCTGGCTTCGTGACCCCTATTTTCTGGGAAAGCCGGCGGGGTAGTTGAATCTTGTTACAATGTGTTAATGTATAGGTTCCTCCCCAACATCTGAAATTGAAGATTTCACGCCTGGTGCCAAGCGGCTCTAAAAGAGGGGGTTTCCATCCCTGTCGGCTGCTGCTCTTGTTATGCTGTTGTGCCTCTAAAACTGCGTGAAGGATCCCGGCTTTCTGCCTTCTCTGTATTTATTTTTGATATTATTCAGTTTTCCACTCTCCTGCTTTATCTCCAGATTCCTCTGGGAGTATTTTCCATGGGTAAATCCCAGCGCAGGCCACAACGTCCCCCACTGCAGGAGATAACCTGCTGCAGTGGGTACCCGGCCACTCTTTACTGCTTGATTATAAAAACAGAAGGTGTCTTAGCATAATCTCCTGAGCATTTATTACCCTGTGTGATTTCCCTCGGATTTATGAATATCTTTACACACTTTGCAGTTATTTTCTGATCTTGTAATTCTCTTAGCTTCTCCTAACATTCAAGCTAACGTGATGAATTACACCTTTTCTTAACCCTTTGCCAGCTGTTGGCAAGGAGAGTTAGTGTTCTCCTTCTCCTCTCTTGTCCTGCAGGACTGGATTTTCTGGCTTGTGTTTTTAGTAGATGGCTCTTTACCAGTGTTTATTGGTTTGTGGTATGGCAGAAATTAAATTTTTCTCCTTGACTTACTTTGTGCCAAAGTTTTTATCCTTCGTGACAATAGGAATCTAGATATATAACATGAGCTGCAATATGTCATCTTCAGAAAATAATGATCCAGCCTATTTATCATATTTTTAGTTTCTTCTTTATGGATCCCAAGGGGTGCTCTGTTTTGTTTTCCTTTGCTTTTTTGTCTTCTTTCCAAGAACAGCAACGAAATGACATATCTTTCTTATTCCCTCGAGATCCTGGGCTTGCATGCTTGCTGTGCTACAAAAGTTAAAGCTCCTCGTTCCCTCAGGGAATGTTGTCTCCCAGTTGCTCAAGCCTTCATGGGGCTGTGTGCCAAACCGTGTTGCATAGCACGCTCCAGCTCTTGTAAAGCCAAGGATGGGGGTTAGAATGTTGAGGTTTTGCTCCCACTCCCCCTTAGCCTTGCTCCTGAGGATGTTTCCCTCTGAAGCTCACACCTCTGGGTGCTGGTTCCCACCTCACCCTCCCTTGCTGATACAAAACCCAGCCGAGCTGGGGCCCTCATCTGGATTAAAAATAACCCTGTGCCATGGTGAGGAGCGAGGGTTTGATCCTAGGAATCCCCACAGCTGTTTTCCCTCTCCTGTCTCCCCCGACATCATCCCAGAGTAAAAGCAGGAGTGCTGGAGGAGTGTCTGTGTGTGTGTAGGGGCTGTGGTTCCCCCGACACAGCCGGGGGCACAGCTCCAGGAATTGCTGCAGAAGGATTTGCTCCGGGGACACACCCTGCTCCCTGCTCTCTCACCCGTGTTTCACACCTTGCTGCCCCATCCATTAATGTCACAGCCCGTAAGATGCTCTATTAATCACATCACTGAAATGAGCTGGATTTTTTAAAAAGAGGGAGACATTTCCTTTTTTTTTTTTTTTTTTTTTTGGTGCATAGTAACATCCCAAATGGTTTTTGCTGATGTGATGGCACCTCTGCGCTGCTTCTGAGCAGCTCTGGCAGAATGCTTAGAGGATTCCACCAAGGGGACTTGGCTCTGCAGGGGTCTGCATTGCAGTCCTTCTTTTCCTTTTTAATGGTGAAGTTATTTAAGGCTGCTAGCCTGAATTTTCAGGTGATGCTAGGTAGCTGTTTAACCATGGTTGTTGTAAATGGAGAGAAGTGCCTGGGATCAGGCTTCTTGCTGAAAGTTAAGCAAATCCTACTGATTTGGGGTCCCAGGCTTGCTAGGGAGGTGCCCCTCCCCAACCCACAGTGCTATGAGTGATGTGCTGAGGTGAGCTTTGCAACATCTGGTCCAAGGCAGTAATGGGATCATAGAACCATCAAGGTTGGAAAAGACCTGTAAGATCATCCAGTCCAGCCACTAACCCAGCAGTGCTGCATCTGAGTCTCTCTCTAAGCCAGGTGCAGTCAGTGTGGGCTGAGAGGCTGCTGCAAGGATTGCTTGAGAACCCAACCAGATACTGTGTCTGTTCTCTCTCCCACCTCTCGTAGCCCATTTGGATGGTTTAAGGGAAAGCTGATCCCATGCCAGATCACATGCTGATGAACCATGTTGGGCTGTTATGAAAATCATTGCATTGCAAAGCATAACATTGGCAAAGGTTTTCTTCTTTAATAGTGCATCCTGGGGAAATGGTATGTCTCACTTCAGCTGAAAGCAAAACCTTGCCTCAAGCTCCCAGCTATTTAAGCACGTTCCCTTTCCCATATGGCTGTGATGGGAAGTGGAGGCAGGCCAGAAACGTGGATCTGCGTTGTCCTCCTGTCCTGATGCTGGGAGTGAGTCAGACCCTTGCTTCTTTCTGTGTTAAAGGAGGTGACCTTGCTTTGCTGAAGGGTTTAGGGCAGCTGGGTTGATGCGTGTTCATACACAAACCCGCTGTGCTTTCTGTGCAAGCAGAATGATTTCTGCTCAAAATAAAAATGAAATAAATCTTAATATCAGATGATAAGCCCCAGGATAAACATGTAGGTCCATGGAGCTCTTTAGTCTTCCAGCCACATAGGAAAAGGCTCTGTGTGCTTTTTCAGAAGCATCTGAAGATGTAGTAACAAAAACACCGTGTCAGAGTTGGATCAGGAAGCTCTCCATTGATGTTGGAGTGAAGCAATGGCCGTCTCTGCCAACATCTGGGACAAACTCATGGCACTGTGGGGTGGGGACCAGCAGCAGCAGAGAAGGAGGACTTGGTTTAAGGGGGAAAAAAGCCCTGAGTTCCGCTGTGCCAAAGCCAGGAGAGAATGTTCTTCTGTGCACCCTAATATGCCTTAATAACCTCATTAAGCATAGAGGCACTTGAAAGACAAAGCACCCTTCATTCTCCAGGAGAATTTTAAGATTTGTGGGCAAATCAAGGATCAGCAGGCCTTTCAAAGGCTTTGGGAAGTGTTTTGTGCTGCTGGGATTAAATTACATTTTTATCAGGGTGTAAAAGTGGGCTCTGTTTCTGCCTCCTGGCATGTGACAGGCTGGGCTGTTGTCCTCAGTTCAACACCAAGCTTGGGAGATCTCATTCCCGTGCTGGTTGGGGATGAGCTAGAGAAACCCTTCAGAGGTGGGGCAGAGAGCATTTAAACCATCCTCTGACTCAATCCCAGCCCATATTCAGGATGTAGCTGCTGTATCCTGCACATGGGGCAGTGGCCAGTCTGGGGGTATCCAAAAGAAAAAGGACTTTTGCACCAAAGAGCACCAGGAACTCAGAAAACACCACCTCTCTGTTTGCACTCCTGCAAATCCCTAGGAATCTCCTAAAGAAAAGGCCATCAATCTGTGCCAAAGAGTTAATTATAGGAATGAAGGAGTCTCCAACCCTGCTAACCCAATTTTATTTCCTCTGACCTTGCTTTGCTGAGTTTGGCAGAGGATGTCCTGTTTGCTTTGGTGAGAGCAGCACAGAGACACTAGCTCACTCTAGGAGCAACTCTTAGGGGAATTTAATCACTCTGAAAAGCAAATTAGATTCATTTTGGCCAGTGCTGCGCCTGTAGAGCAGCTGCGGGCACAGAGAGATCCTGGTGGGACAACGCTGTAACATAAGCAGTAACAATGACACCAGAAGTCAGGTCAGCTCCCTTGGCTGTGGGTGAAATCCCCTGTCTGTGGCCAGGGCATAGCTGTAATCATGCCAATAGTTATGCTTATTTTAAGGTGTGTGGTTTAGCATTGGCTATATAATTCAGCTTTGCTGTAGTCGAGAGCAGGTTAGAGGTGCACCTGGGGATGTGTTGGTAGAGCTGGGCTGGCCTTGAGGAAGGGGAAGGGATGAGCTGACCTAACAGTGTCTGTGTGTGTATGTATTTATACATGCATGTATTCAAAGAAGGTGGTCCTGGCCACCTTCCACGCCCTTTGACAAAGTGCCATGCTATTTTGAGCAAATTGGAGCATGAGACCAATAGAACAAACTGCAATTTGCTTTAGCAAACATTTACTGAAGCAGGAATCAGGCTGAGCTCCTCAATGCAAGAGAATACAACCCCATGTACTGAGGGGAGGGGAAGGGACCTGCCTTCCAGCTGCACCAAGCCTCTGGGGCAGGGGTCAGCTCTGGTCCTTTGGGCTCTGTGAGTTTTGAGTGATACGAAAAACCATTTTTGAAAAATCACAGCTCGTTCACATTAGGGCTTTGGGCAGGTGTTAAAACCCTTCACACAGCCCGTCCTGTGCATCTGTGTAGCCAGCCTGGGTTTGCCTGCGCAGACCACCTGTCTCTTTAGATCTGACTTTATTCTTTGCTTACGTTTTCCTAAATGCCTTGGGCAAACAAATGTAGCTCTCTTAATGAAAAATGCATATATTTTGGTTAAATGGATCTTGCTGTCACTGAGTCGCTGCTCTCCCCTCAGTCAGGGCTTGCTAACAGCCTGGGCTCCACACATGTGCCGAATCCATCATCTGTCACGGGTGTGCACCGAGGCATGTAAGGACCTGAGCACTAACTCTATTTCCTAGCAACCAGAGGAAACCATCACACACCACTATTTTTCCTCTGTCAGCAGGATTGCTCCAATTTATGTAACCTACAAAATGTGTGTTATCACCACAATAAACCATATATTCTGAGGTGTTATTTACAGCCACATAATCACAGCCCTGCAGCCCTGGTGCATGGTATGTCCTTGCTTGGGACCTCAGTTGTTTGGAAACCTTGGAAAAATGTTGCTCAGTGCTTCTTTGACAATGGCACTAACCACTTAATTATTGAGGGAGATATCAGATGGTGTTTGGCATGCTGGAGTATTAAAAAACAGCTAAAACCAAGTGGAGCTGAGGGTCTTCATTTACAGGTTATGAAGGAGTAGTTGTATCTGTGAATAACTGAGTGGGGTGTGTCCAAAGGAGCTGCTGATAATGCTTAGCTCTCAAAAATGAGAAAGGTGGAAGTATGGAGGGGTAAATCACAGGGAATGTCTGACAGATGCAGTGTTTGTTGGTGGCAGCCCTGCCTTGGGGTACCTGTGTTTTGACAAGGCTGAAGGAATGGGGCATCACTCCAGGGCAGAAGCATCTCTACATGGGGCCTCTGCAAGAAGCCAAGGTGGTTAATTCTTGCAGAAAATGGTCTCTTGGGGAATTTGTCCTCATGGTGTCCTCGGTCCCAGACCCCTGTCCTGCTGGGTGGCCCCTCTGCCTTACTGGAGTCAGTGGAAGTCTGGATTAGGAGCAGGGTGCCACCTGCCAGCGCAGGATGCTGATCCAATTAACTTTTCTAGAAGAAAAAGGGCTTCTGGCTCTTTGGCGCATTTGCAAATCACAAGAAGCAAATGATTCAATCAACAGATGAATATCAAGCAACCTTAGTGAGCGGCTTCTGCATCATGAGCCTGTTTAACAGCAGATTGAGCTGCAGATTAGTGAGACATTAGAGCACAGTGTGATGCATCACAGCATAAATGGGAAGGCTGAAATCAGCACGAGTTTCCTGGAGAGCTGCTTTATTTTCCTGTAATGCCAAGCCCATTATAGTCCAAAGGTTCTTAAATAACTCTTTTTGCAATAGATAATAATACAGACTATGGAAGAAAATGAAGGAATACAAAAGGAGGTAGAGCTGTGATGAAGCAAACACCATTTGCAGAGGGTTTGATAGAGTGGGAAAACTGTGCACCAGGAGAGTGCTCAGAGATCCATATGGGCTCATTATGTGAGTGCTGCAATGGTCTAATCCAGAGCTGGGGTGTCCCACAGGACCCCTGCTTGGATTAAACACTCCCCTAACACCCTACCCTTCCTTCCTGGTGTGAGGAGATGTACCACGCACAGCTGAATCCACCTCCACCCTCCACAGCAACTGTGATAATGATGATGTAGCAGGAGTGGGTATCACATCAATTTTAGGCCTGAGACTCAGAGACAAGCTGGCAGTGCCAGCCTGGCCCTCCACCACGCCTGTGCCAGCTGCATCCAGGGCGTTTGGATTTTGACAGCGATGCAGAAGCCGCTCACGCTGTGAGTGTGATGGATGTATCACCTTCGGGAGGCATAAAGGCATCCATGGCATCAGCTAAACAAGAGCGTGGCGGGCTGTGGAGTTTTTGTTTGCTCATTTGTTAGCTATTCATCTCGAAATAGAGGAGCCTATTTACACATGTAGCTTATTATTTGGAAGTAGGCAGCATGATGCATAATGCAGCCTCCCAGTTAGAGCAGAGCATCGTGATAATGACAAACAAGCCTGGGAATGTAAGGTAATGCTTATTTTTCTTGGCTGAAGCACTACCTATTGAGGCAGCAGCTTTGCCAGCTGAAAGAGAAGTGAAGTACAGAAACAAACAGAATAGGTGTTGACACACACCCCTGACACACTGCTGGGGTTTGAGAAGACAGGTTACCTGGCTGGCACTGGTGCTGCTGTTGACACTGTGCTGGCTGTAAGTGAGGTGTGCACCAAAGCCTGCTCCAAACCCTGACAGCCAGAGGTGTAAGTGGAAGCTCTGGCAGGTCTCTGAAGTCTGAACTTCGCTTTTAGTGGTGATGGGCAGCCCTTGCCCTCCCCTTTATGACTGCTGGAGGTGGTCCTGTCCCCAGTGCTGGGGAGTGTGTGAGGAGCTTCATGGTGACCTGGGCAGGGGAAGTGAGCAGCTTAGGAATAAGGACCTGAGACAAAAAGAAAAACCAAAAAAACAACCCACACCCCATGGGGTATTTTTAGCTTGCAGCAGCTCCTGGTGTGATTCGCCATGTGTCCTGTGTATGGCTGAATCAGCCTGGCTGAGGATGTGACGAGGGGAGAGGGATGGATGCTGGATATGATGAGAGTCTGCTGAAATTTCCCAGCCCCTTGAAGAAGTGCTGGTCCAATGAACCCGTTTAGCTGGAGCTGAGATACACCAAGATCTTGGCATCAAGGCTGGTGTAAGAAATTCTGCTAGTTGGAATAAGGCAGAAAGTGTGATTTAAACTGGTCCAGACAACTGCATCCATGTCCAGAGCATGCAGCAGAGCAAGCTGGTGAGAACTGACTCTATGTCCAGGCAGTGCCTGACATTGAATGGTAGAGAGTTGTCATCTGAGCAGATACAGATGGGACAACTTGACAGATTGGGCAGGAACCAGATGGAAAACATCAGCAGGATAGGGTGATTTGGCTGGGCAGAAAGGCTGTGTGGCTGTAGGAGGAGAAGGGAAGAGAGCAGCTCTTGGGGTTCTGCTGGTCCAAACGTGTTTTCCTGTGGATGGTGTGGATGTCTCTGCATGTAGCATGGGTGACAGGGATCAGGAGTGGGTGTAAAGAAACTTCAGGAAGGGTGCTCAGACCCTGACAAAAAGTACCTCTTTGTCCTCATGCAAACCTCGTTCTTTGGCCTAAAAATACATTCAGCATCAGCTCTTCACTAACAGTGTGTTGGGCAGGGGGGTTCGGATAAATATCAGGAAAAGGTTCTTCCCCCAGAGGGTGGTTGGCACTGACCAGGCTCCCCGGGGCAGTGGGTATGGCCCCAAGGCTGACAGAGCTCGAGGACTTTGGACAATGCTGTCAGGGACAGGGTGGGATTGTTGGAGTGTCTGTGCAGGGCCAGGAGTTGGACTGGATGACCCTTGTGGGTCATTTCCAACTCAGAGTATTCTGTGTTTCTATGATTCTAACCTCTTTCCTTTAAACACCCTCCAGGATGTGATGTGGAGTTTCTCCATCTCCTCTTACCCCTTCAGACCCCCTGACTAAATTAAGAAACTGCTTTGGCAAGACTTATTTTGTAATTGCTTTGGGGTGGTTTAGTGGTTTTTGGAGGCTTTCCTTGCTTCGCCCTTACAAAGACCAGGTGCCAAGGCTGGCCCGGGTGCCTGATGAAAGCTGAGGAGCTCCTCTGCTCCCGCAGCATTTTCTGCTCGGTGCTGTTTCCCACTGAGTGATTTCAGTGTGTAACAGCATTACCGGGGCTTTGGCTTTGTTGAAACAGTTGCAACAAATTAAACTTTCTCCGGGGCCATAAGAGCATGTGTGTGCTTGGAGCGAGCGTGGGATCTGCCACCCTCTCGGGCTGCTTTCCAGCCCCTTGGAGCTCACAGTTGTTGGACTGATTCCCTGAAGGATTCATTTACCTCTGCTTACAGCTCAGCTGCTCATTTCCCTCAGGCTTTTGTAGATGAGGCTGGCTTGCTTTTAGTGCACAGGCTGCTGAGGGCAGGGGAAAGCAGAGGGAAACCCTCTCCCATCTATTTTTGCTTGTACCTCTTGTTTCAGCAGAATGTCCCTTTCTGCTGGCTGCCACGTGAGCAGGGCAGACCCGACTCTTGGTGAGTGATTTATACACAGTGATTCTGAGGATAATCATCTTATAAATGCAGCTGATCAGTCTGGCTTTTGCAGAGAGCCCAGAAATAACACAGAGCAGCTCTGGAGCATGCTGCAACCCCACCTGTGCCAGGCTGAGCTCTGCTTTGGGAAAGGCTTTGCAGAAACCCAACAGCCCACTCCTTACAGAAGATATGACTTTATGCTTTAATTGCATCCCCTTCCCCTCCCACGAGCACAGAATAATCCATATTGCCCCGAGGACTTTCACAAGCACTTCCAGGGAGGGAAGGATCAGCGAGGCAGGGTTTGCTGCAAGCACCACATATATTTTGAAGTGTTTCCATCTTGCACCAATACCCATCTGTGTATTTCTGTGTAAGCATCTTCAATTCAAAGCTCTGATGTGCTAAAATATGTCCTAGACAGTTTTGCTGAGGCACAACGCTCCTAGACATGCATATTAATGATAGGCTGACTCCCAAATTCCTGCTGTATGGGTAGCCAGGGTGTAGAAAAAAGTCACCCCCAAGTACTGTCAGTATGGGGCACTAAGCTGCTCTTCCCATCTGGGCAGGACACAGTGATGCAAAAAGCACTCTCTTCAGTACATTTTGCCCCAATATGATATTTTCAAAGAAAGCCTTCACTCGTTATCTTTTATTCAGGACTCTGTTTTGCTAATTCCAGGTGACCAGTGTACATGAAAGGGGTTCCCTTAAAAAAATAAGTTCCTGAAGTCTTAATGTGTCATGTGTAGGTGTCTGGGGTTGGTTCATCCCACTGCCCATGTTGTTCCATGTTCCTGCCCCTTCCCTCCCAGGTAAGAGCAACAGGTAGGGGGTAGGAAGTAAGGACCAGATCAATATCTTTCTTGGGAAAAGGCTTGGCCAGTATCCCAAATGATCCAACAATGTAAGTAAAAGTATTCAGATTCAATCCACTTCCAAACGGGAAGAACCACTCTGAACCTGAGTTCAGATCTCTGAGTATTTAGGGGTTTGAGTGCTCTGGATTGGATTGGGGTCCACTTTTCTGACCCAAGTCACTTTAATTAGGAAAAAACAGACTACAACAACAACTAGTTCTTAAAAGTGAAATTAATTTTGTGCAATATGTGGTCTCTACAATACCTGCACCCCTCATGCTGCTCCTATGTGGATTATCAATTCTACACAGGTGCCATGCAGACTTTCTGGATCTGAGAAGCTGTTTGTCATTAGTTGCATGTTCCTGATGCTGTCTGTCCTCTCCTAAGCCTAAAGGGTTTCAGTGGTGGTTTAACATGACTCCTGTTATGAGCTGTGTCAGGGGGATGTGGAGCACAGTGCAGGATGAGGTGGGGTACTTGGTTTGAGAAGGGCTGGAACTGATGTTCACCTGGGAGTTTAGGGTAACCTGTGTGCATCCAGGATGCTCTTACAAGTGTCTCTCAGGAATAACCAGCTTCCACTATCTTCTTAGGTCGTGGGTATTTTCCTTTGTTTTGCCTGCCCACCACTAATTTCAGAAATGGGTTGTTTATAAACAACAACCTTTATATCCCTGCTTTGCTCAGGAGGTGTAGTTTGAGCTGCCCATACAGCTGGGCTCTCGCTGGGCTCTCTGCTGGCCAGGACTTGGCTGTGAACATTCCCTCACACTCTGCTCCAGATAGGAGGGGGCTGGGCCTGGCAGCTGGGACAGAGGTGGACGTGTATTTAGGCTGACAAGCAGAGCTCCATCCCAGGCAGTAGCACTATGTAGCTGTTTGGTTTACCTCGGTGGTGCACCAGACCCTCAAGAACAGGGGCAAACTGCAGCCTGCTCTGGGTGTAATTTGGGATTTCACTGAGCAGATCTGCTTGAGGTTTTGAACGGTGAAGCACATCTTCACCCCTGTATGTTTGTGTGCAAGACATGAACTAAAATCCTTGGGCGATTCACAGGCTCATCCTGAGCATCAGTGACTTCTCCTGCAGAGACACAAAATTCCCAGCGGTTCTTCCCAAACCCAATTTGTTAGTCTGGCCCCAGCATCTCTCTGGCTTTGCTGCTGTTGTTGTTGTTATTAATAAGTAGCCTATGAAACCCTGGGAGGCAAATCAATAGTTTGGCGGAGTTGGGCTGAGAAACCTTTCTTTATTTCCATGGTAACTACTTCCACTGTTTTGGGAAGCACATTTTCCAGACAGCGGATCTGTCGACCTTGCTGTGCCAGGAGGGATGACAGGGTAGGTGGAGATAACGCCCTGACAGGAATGGTGTCGGTGCCCTGCGATGTCCCCGGGGTATTCGGAGGTAACGTCCCCGCCTGCCCCTGCCGACACACGGTCCTGCTTGGCACTGCAGCCGCTCGGCAGGGAGATGGAGCTGGAGATGGAAATGGAGATGGAAATTTTTCAGCTACCGGCTGGCACCGGTCGCCTCCCTGCAAGCGCCTCCGGCTGCTCTGCATCAGAGCTGGCAGCTGGGAATTCTCTGCCGCGGAAGGCTTTTGCTGACACTTTAAGCAGAAATGATGCAGCGCGGGCGGTCCTGCCCTGCAGCGGTGGGTGCAGGCAGCGCTCCGGCCCCTTCCCGCGGGTTTGGGAGGAACTGTCGCTGGTCGGTCCCGTCCTCTCCTGCTGAAATCTCTTAGCTGCGAGCCTTCAGTTGATGGTGGATGCCCATAATCGTGTTTTATGCCCTTCCCTCTCAAAGCTCACCGAGGTGTATTAGTTTACATGAGCTTCATACACAATTTGCTGGTAAATTAAGTGCGGCCACCTCTTGGGTGGACCTGAAAGTCTCAGAGCTGGGAGTGAGAAATAATAAAGCTGGTGAGAGAGCAGCTGCAGCTGCATGTGGGAGGAAAAGGAGACACATGGCAGGAGCATCTTTCTGCCAAGAGCAGGACTGATCCTCTGGCTGCTGCCCTGCATGTTGGGCACTGTCACATTTGAGGGGAAAAAAGGGAGCTTGCTTTTTCCGCCACCATCATGGTATCTTCCTTGATTGCTTATCCATTTCATTCCCCTCCCTGCCTCCAGGGTCATTTCTTGGTGGTTGGCAGACCTTATTCTGCATCCAGACCTTCTCTCACCCCTGCCCACAAGCCAGAATTCCTCAGCATGGTCTGTTTTTGGAGTGCTACCTGCAGCCTTGTGGTGCAGCTTCCATGCCTGTGCCTGACCTTTTCCAGACTCAGCTGGCTCCACACTGAGTTACAAATCAAAGTTAGAATGGAAACACTCAGGTTTAAAGGCCTTAAAGTACATCAGAGCAGTGTTTGGGCTGTAATTAGTCAAAGTGCCACCTTTCTTCTACCCTGTGGGAGCTGGGCATTTGGGGAGGGTGTGGACCCTGGCACTGTGGTACCTATCCTACTGGGTCCCTGATGCTTCTGATCTCTATGTGGGAAAGCTGAACAAATACACGATCCTTTAAGTTTGGAGGTCCTTGATAAATGTAAGGGAAAATAGGATTAGCTTGATAAAATCAAAAAAAGAATTTTTTTTTTCAGCTAAAATGGGAACAAAAAAATTAGTCTTGTATCAAATCGTTTCATTTGACCTGTAACAAGGTTGTTCCTTACTTTCAATCTTAATTTACCTTTCCATTAAAGGCTTTTAAAATTCAACTTCATCATAAATCACAATTTAATTTAGAAATAAGCAATTTAATTTTTAGAGAGACTCTCAGAAATTTCAGATCTGGTTATCAGAAACCTCATCACAAGGGAGGTTTTTCTGTTCTCAAGTGGGCAGACTGCTGTGCTCATCCATTAACTTCCTCTGTAACAGAGCCCGTGGGTTTTTTTCACTTCTTACTGTGTTCATGGCTCTGCCCAAAGTAGCAAATCCAACAGCAAAAAGGTTTGGTGCTGGATCTGAGTGTGATCCCATTATCAGGGAATGTGCAAGTTCAAGGCTTTCATCCCTGCTTTTTAGGGACCACTGGGGACCTACAATGATGGACCTGAGATCAGGTGCAGTGCACATACCAATGGCTGCATGATGCCTCTAATAATGTGTACATGGAAATTGTCTGCTTATAGAAACAAGAACGTTGAGAGTCACAGGGTTGTGACAGAGACTGGTGATTTGTAAAATTGCACACAATCTCTTGAAACAAGTGACCACACAAAAGTATCCCAGGCCAAAGTGTCCAAGGCTGGGTGGGACAGGGCTTTGAACCTCGTCTAGTGGAAGGTGTCCCTGCCCATGGCAGGGGATTGATCTTTAAGGTCTCTTCCTACTCAAACCTGTCTAGGATTCTATAAAAAAATTCACAAAAGACAACTTGGGCTACAGTTGCCATTTCAGCTGGGTTTTGTATCTGTTGCTACCCCAATCCTTTTATAGCAGAAGAGCCCTAAACTTTAATGTTCAGGTGGTCTGTTTTTGTAAAAAAAAAAAAAAAAAAGAGTGTTGATTAAGAATGTGAGGAACAGGCTCATCAAGTGCTTCTGTGCATGTACCTGTGCAATGTCACCTTTGCAGCAACTAAGAATTTTTCGCCTACCTGCTAAAGGAGCAATTTCCCCTCCTGGGTTGCTTTGCTCAGGGTCTCCAGCTCTTTCACAGGAAGCTTTAAATAAATAACTTTAACTAAGTAAGATTTGCATCAGCAGGGTTGAGATAGGGGTGTTATCTTCCCTTCTCCCCTGCAAGTCACAGTCTGTGCTGTGTTTCGAGGCATCAGTCTGCTGGGAACACTGTGCCTGCCTGTGGTGCTCCACCAAGCCACTGCAGGCGAGGGACAGTCACCAAAAGACACAGGATGGACTTTTGACACTGCATTTGATCTGCACGTGAGGCTTTCTGCTTTCATGGGGAAAATCTGTCTATTATAATTTCCTGCCAGTGGGTAAACTGTGCTTGTCAAATCTCGTTAGGAAAGAGACTGTTCCTGGGAGCTGGGTTTGCTGTAGCTGTGCATCTGTCTCCCCAAAGGAAGCCTGCAGCCCTCACTGAGTGTTGTCACTTGTACTTCAATTTCCAGGTCATACCCAACAAATTGCTCCTCATTCATAAAAGGTGAAGGCAGTGATCCCACAGGCAGCAAGCCTGGATGTAGGATGGGTTTATTTCACTACACTCGTTTTACTCTCAGTCAAGGTCAGGGCTGCAGTTAGTTTATAGCTCAGCAGAAGCTACAGAAGATCAAGGCTTTTCAGAAGGGGGGTAGCAAGGACTTTGTGTTTTTACCTGTCTCTGTTTCCCCTGTTCCTAAAACTGACTGCTGGGAATCCAGAGAGGAGCTGCCTTGGTCAATGTCAGCTATGGGGAACTGAGGGATCATTGAGAAAAATAGATATTAATGGCTAAAGTACCCTCTTAAGTAAGTTATTTGTGGCTAATAGAGCTGATGAGAGCCTGGAAAAGAGCTATCTGAATATTTTGTAAAAGTTAACAACACAGGAGTGGTGTTTTCAATCATAATCCACCCGATCCTTCCCATTCCCTCTGCCTCCTGCCAGTGGGAAGCATTCACGCCTCCTTCTGCAGAAGAGAGTTTCCCTTCAGACACTTCCATGTGACAGATGGTATCTTAAACTGTCCAGAAAAGGTGATTTTAAAGTAAATTAGAGCTGTTTCCTCCTGCACTGTCAGAATTCCTACAGCAGCCATAGAAACAAACCTGATGGTATATTCTCTGAGACTTCTCCATCAGGTTAGGCCAAGAAAACTTGCATTTGTCAGCCCTGTATCATCTTGCCAGGTTTGCTCCATCGGTTGTTATAATTAATGCTTACTTTATGCCCGATGAAGCAGAGGAGAAGCTTCACTCTAGAAAACATGACAGTGTGTTTAATTGGTATTGAGCTGCAGCCACCACTAATGGATTTTAAAAATACAATAATCAAAAGGAAATCGGCACAAACTGACACGGAGATAAAACGCTCTGACATATCTGGTGACCTGCCCTGATGCCTTGTACTGCTGCAGCTGTTTGTGTCAGGCTGTGACAGAGAAACAAACTTCATAATTCTCGAGCAAAATAACCACAAAGCAACAATAATAGTAATAATTTTAGAGGGAAATTCAGGAGCTCTCCTGATTTCTGTTGTCATAAGCCATTTTACTTCTTGTGTTGACACCAGCAGCTCAAGTCAGCCCAGCAGAAGTTGTCCCATGTTTCTCCTCTTGTACTTCATGTAAGATCCTCTCCCCATCACACCTGGCATTGTGATTCCCTGATGAATTTTGTAGTCCCCATTATCCATGGTGAAGCCTGGCAGGGTGAGCTGCTGTGCTGCTGAGGGGACTGTCCCCTTCTTTGAAGGTATGGGAAGAGGTGAATGCTCCTGGGATTACCACCCTCCAGTATGCTGAGCACAACCTGAGGCAAGGCAAGGAGATCACTTTTTCTCACTTGTTTTCTTCCATCCCTTATCTCGGCAAATCCAGGTGGGGTTTGTTCTAGTGATAAAAGCAGAAATTAATAGGAAAATCCTTTTGCTGTTTGTGAGCTGATGTGTCCTGGAATTTCTCTCTTCTGAGCCTGGAATTATTATTCCAACTTAAATGTATTTAATTGCTTATTTTGGTAACCTGACAGGGGAAAACCAAAGGATTTTTATGCTGTTTTTAATCCTTTGTTTCATCTTACCACACCAGCACAAACTCTCTGTGCATGGGGTGCAACGGCTGAGATATTATCAGTTTGATTGGCTTTATCAGGGTACCCACTGAGTCAGGTCAGTATTCTCAACACAGGAAGGAGCTGGCAGTGTCCTGGGTCACATGGATGTTGGCACCCATGTGCTTCCTCTGTCATAGGAGAAGCAATGGCCACACTGATTAAGTGTGGCCCTGTGCTACCCTGCTGCAGTCAAAGTACAGGGGTTGCCATCACCTTTGCCTGCCCAGCTCACCAGAGGGTGTTGACTCATGGAAAAGTCCTGGTAATCAGGTGATACAGGACAAAACCCTNTTTTGCCTGCCCAGCTCATCAGAGGGTGTTGACTCAGGTGATACAGGACAAAACCCTTTTCTCCCCCAGCATGTCTTTGCTGGGAACTGACCCAGCCAAATCTTGCAGGTAGGGCATTAGAGGGAGCTGACTTCTGAGAGTGGCCAAAGTGGATGCAGATGATCACCCAGTTCATGGTGCCAAACCAGGGTGCCTTGAAAACCCCAATGTGTGGAAACCAGCTCTGCCAATTAACCAGCCACTCATTCCTTGCTGTTGCTTAACCTCTTCCAGCTCTTGCTGCAGTTCTCTTTGATAGGTTAATCATCATCCAACAGGACTTTATGAACTTGACCAGTTTTCCTCCAAAGCCATAAACCTATTTTATGTTCCCATGGGGATGAACCTGGTAAATAAATGTCTTTGTCACACAATCCACGTCCTTTCGATGGGCACCACCATTTTCCTGTGGTAGCCTTTGCAGTTTGGCCTATGTTTGAATACTTTGCTGAATATGATGGACTTAAACATGTGCTAAGTGCTCTGTTGAACTGGGTCTTTCTCCTGATTTATGCCAGGGTAGATTAAAATAGAATCAGCCCCTTAAGTGGCCTGTGCTGCGTGTTGTCAGCGCGTCTGAGACACTGTGTCTGCGCTTGAGTTTTAATTAAAGGTCCCACCTATTTACATGGAGTCAATCAATCTCAGCACAAAAACCTCTTTGCAGTTGATTAGCACCATAGTGCAGACAAATGGCATTAAGCACAAATGGCTTTTTGGAGAAGTAATTCATCTGTGTGGAAACGAAAAATACAATTATTTTAACCGGTGCCATCGTGTGATCAATCAAGCCCAGCTGAGTGCTGGGCATGCTGAGTGCCCACCATGTGTGCAGAGATGTGCTGGGTCTTTTGGCTCTGAGTCATGGTGCTGGTGTTCACAGTGATATGGTGGGTACCCAAAACCACCACCCAGCTCATGGATTCCCTGAGCTGGGGCTGGTATTTGGAGCCAGGCTCGAGCCCCTGCAGTGGTGTTAATTACATCATCCATAGAGCAGAAATGAGAAGAACGTGGCTTTACTGAAAGATTTTTAGTGGGCTCAACGATAATGGGTGTTTTAATGGGAAAATGCAGCATTCCAGCCTGTTGAAACAGCAATAAGGGAGTCTATGGGCCATCATTAATATACTCCTGGTGATTAAAATCATTCTTCCTCAGACCCACGTCTCTCAACATACTCAAGGCATTTATTAGTGGTCCATTATATGCCCACTTCTATCTTAGTGCTTAATTTGAACACTAATTAACATCATCATGCCTTCTAAAGCACAAATGGCACTTTGTAGGATTTCATTATCTCCAGGCTCTACAAGTCGAGAGAGCAGAACTTCACCTGAAAAACCACCTCCGTGGGCTCATGGTGCTGGTGACAGGAGGGTTCCACCTCCAGCTCCCATCTCCTTTGTGTCTTAGAGGGGAAGCTGGTGGAAAGCAAACCCATTACTTCACTTCCCGAAGTGCTGGGGCAGTAGCCAGCAGGACTGCTTGGATGTCTAAACACTCGCTTAATTATCTGGCTGAACAGGGGCCCAGGGTTTGGGTTTGCTGCTGCTGCTGTGAACTCTGCTCACTCTCGCTGGCTAGCCCGGAGCAGGGGGAAGGCAGAGCCAACTCAAAATGGAAAGGTTTACTGGTTCCAGCTCTCCTGTGCATTTCTCTGCCTTCTCAGGAAGGATAGAGTTCAATCAGCCTTTGAAAGTCAGTGAGGATTTTCCTCCCCACCCCCCCTCAAAATGTCTTAAAATAAACCTTCTCTGCTGCAGTTCAAGTCCTATCTGCTTCCCAGCAGTAGGAAAAATGAACACTATCCCTTTCTGAAGCAGCCTTTTATGGATTTGGGGACTTTTATCATCTCTTCCTGAGGCTTTTCTTCTCTCTAAACCGAATTATGCTTATTCCTTCTGCACATCCCCATGGGGCAAGAATTGTGCTTTATCTCCTTGTTCCTCTCCATCTCAGCTCCTACAGCTCCTTCCCACCTGGGCACTGTAAGGTCTCTACTGGTCTTACCCCTGGCAATAGCTCTTACTGGGATATTGGCTGATTTCCCCCCCTTCCCCAAAACAGAACATTTCTGCCTCATGTTATAATCCCCAGGTCCTCTTCTACGGGGCTGCTGCCTAAGCACTCATTTTGCATCTTGTATTTTTTACAGCTAATTATTCTTAGTTAAGTGCTGTAGATTCTCATGCTGCTGGACTGCTGCCTGCTTTTTTTATACTGTTTCTCCACTTCTCCTACCGAACTCTTCTTGGTGATATTTGAGCCTCTCTATAGTCTAATAACTGCTATTATTAGTCTTTTGAAACACCAGTAGAGAAGACACCCATCTTGACAGCATCCCCAATAGTTTGAATACTGAATATGAGAAAAAGCATTAGAGGGAAAACCTGTCAGATGGGGAGGGAACCATCTGCTCCTCCTTCTTCTAGTCTTTGCAGGAGTTAGTTTCCCTTCTCAGAAATGCATTTGTCGCCACCTCCTTGGCATTGCTCAAACTGAGGGGTGTATGGGGCTGTGTGAATGGGGGTCCCCTCCCAGCTCAGCAGAGAAGGTGGCTTTGCAGAGAGCTAAAATGACAGCACCACAGGGACAGAGACAGCCCTCACAGCCTCAATACTTAAAGGGAATCTGAATCGAAACCAGCTTAGTGAGGAAGCGGATAGGCAAAGCTTGGGGATGTTGTTTTCCCCTTCGGGATTGCTCTTCTTTGGCCTTTTGGCTCAGAATGAGTGTAGTATTAGTTTAATATCTGATCCATCCTCTGTCAGGAGGCTGCCAGTGCTTTTGTGAGGGATTTGACACTGTATATATTTCTTTTGCTGCCAGCCTCTTATGAACCTGCCCTGTCACGATCTGGGGTTTAGCCTTCACAGCTGATGTACAGACTCGTGTGGTGAAGGAGCAGCAAAATTAAGTCCAATTTCTCCACAAAGATAAGCAACAACCCGAGCAGGGAAGCGAGCTCTGTCTCAGCAGCAGGCACGGCGCTTCCCCTGCAACGGCAAAGACAGGCAAGGTGTTGGTATGAATAAAAACTGGGTGCAGGGAGAGGCTGTCAGTGACATTACTACCTGTCACACGTGTGTAAAGTCATCAAACAGCGGGTGGGCGGCCGTGACAGCCCTGGGAAAGACATCTCCATTAGCGCTGGGGTGAGGCTGCAGCGTGTTAAGGACAGGCAGGCTGCTCCACTTAAGGTGGAAAATGATATATTCGGCAATGGGAGTAATTTGATTTGGCTGAGGTTCGCAGTGTTTTGGAATCTGATGTGAGTCTTCCTACTATTGGATACTGCCCCAGATTCCCAGTGCTGCAGCATATTGCATCTCCCTTTCAGGCTGCGTGGAGTAAATGAGCTTCTAAGCCTGATGGTATGGATTTTGTACCCAGATGGGCAGCTTCTCTCCTCTTCTGCTATAAAATGGATTTCAAGTTTGCGAGAAAATATAGCAAGACGGATATTCCTCCACAATCTGACTTGTAAAAGCAGTCAGTGATTGCATCCAGCAGTCTTTTTCCTGCCCCAAGTTTCCTGCCCATTTCAGCTTAAACCTGGTTGCTGGAAGTAGCCTTTGCTGGTTTTGTACTGGAGGGGGTTCCAGTAGTGGTTTGGGGTTTTTTTTTTTGTCCAAAGTGTTATTGAGGTGCAACTCCTACAGCAGAGGGGTGTGGATGTGACACCGTATGCTGGCTCCCTCACAGCTGGATCAGTAGGGACAGAGCCTGAGACCAGAAGAGTATTGGTTTAGGGAGGTGAAGATCTAATTGGAGCTGCTGTGGGCACTTGAAGGAAGACAAGGCTGTGTGTGCTGGAAGAGGGGGAAGGAATGCACTGCATACCAGCTTAAAATGCATTCCCATGTGCTGTGTGTGCCAGCAGCTGGATGCTGTCTAGCTGCAGACACCTTGTTAAACTGCTTTTCTTCCCCTGCTAAAACCAACACTGATGGTTTGCACAGGCTTAATGGCTCATGTCAGTGTGGTGTTTTGTGCTGGGCTAGGCAAGAGCTCAGAGGCAGCAGCGAGGCTGGTTGCAGAGAGAGTCTGTCCTCTCCTGGAGCCACTCAGGAATGGCTTAGCTTTGAGGGGAACCCTGGGGGCTGCTACAGTGTGGTGAAAACCATCTTGCAGCAAAATCCCTCCCAGGCAGAGCACAGCAAGGGCCAGCACCAGCTGCCTGCTCTGAGGAGCCCGCCCACACTGCCAGTAACACCCTCAGATTTTATGCCAACTTTTAATTGCATGAATTTAATTATAGGGATTTTCTGGATGTAGCGGGGGCTGTGAGCATGTCCCCTGCAGCTGGGAGTGCACAGCCCCCCGTGCAGCCAGAGCTCAGTGCAGGGGGAGCAGGTGGCCAGAGCCCAGCCGTGCTGTCACTTGGCTGCAGGTGGAGAGTAGCCTCGAGCTGAACTGGTTAGAAAATGACCCTCTTCTTTCTGGGATCTTGTGTGATTTTCTACACTGCAAAACAGCTTCAGCAGGGAACCATGGGTCCTGCTTTGCCCTGAGCAGCTTCTGTCCTGCTGGTTTGGAGCCTGTAGGAGAGCTGGGGTCCATCAATGGACCAGCTCTATCTGCTGATGGTGGTGCTGCCATCTGTGCTCTGGTCATGCTGCCATAGCCATTGTCCTATGAACTGTGCCTGTCTCAGGTTTACAAGGGGGTCTAAAACCAGGCCAACTCTCTTGGATCAAAGATGACTGGAAGAAGAGATAAGAAAGAAGTTGGTGGGTAGCTGTGGAAGCCCTCTGGGAGAGCTCTGCTCTTTCCCTTCTCACCTGTTTGTACAGTGCTGAAAAGCTGTGCCTGGCTGACCTGGGGCAGCACTGGTTTCTGCTGTGTCACCAGAGGTGAACACATCAGTGGGTTTCAGGCACTTTCAGCAATACCTTGGTTACTAAAATCCACAAAGTCTTACCATTGGGCCTATAGCTTGAGGTTGAGCTGAAAGTCTGGGGCTTGAAGCCGTTTAATTCCTCCCTGCTCCCTGAGTTGTTTTGCTCTGCCACCACTTGACCTCCCTGTCCCTGCAGTAATAAGGTCTGCACAGGGAACAGTGCTCCCTTCCTCCCACCAGCCCTCCCCTCTTGGGGGTCCCTGGAGCTTTTACTGCTTATTCCTGCCATTTTCCCACTTTGCACTGTTTAAAAACAAGCAAGCAAGAGCTCCCTGGAGCCAACCGCTCATTTGCTGGCAAGGACTGCCTGTTAATCAATTAAAGCTCTGCAAATGTATTTGCAGCAGGGTGGATGATTAAGATGCTTTCTGTCTCTAATGCACGCCTGTGGGAGGCTCGCCTGCGTGTGAAGGGCAGGTGTGTTGGCCTGGAGGTCCTGCAATTCTGCTTTTAGAGATTCTGGTGTAAAGAAGTCAGCTTTTATGGACAGTGAGGGAGGGGGAAAAGGTTGGGCAAAGACCAAAGTCTTTGCCTAATGGGTGCTGGTACCTGAGCCCAGTCTCCAGGGTAGGATTTGCTGATCTGCTCTGAAGTGGCTCTAGGGGGACATCCCACCAGGGACCATCACGTGCAGAGACGTGACTCAGGGGGGCAGTGAAGGGAATGGGCTGATGGAGAGGATATTCAGGAAAATCAACAGAAAAGGGACTGCTGGGGGCAGCATCAAAACAGCATCAGAAGGGTGTTTGTACCCAGGCAAAACCTACTCTGTCTATAAACTGATGTTCAGGGTTTTGTGATTTTGTGCTCTCCTGTCAGAGCAAACCTCTGCTGTACAAACCTCTCAGCCCTCCTAAACAGTGCTGTAACTTCCACCACTGATCTTCATTTCCAGGCATGAATGCTGTTCATTTCAGAGCCTTAAGCAGGTGAATCAAATGACAGAAACCACTCTTGCACTGGGCCAAAAAAAGGGTGCAGGGCCCTGGCTGGGTCTAAGTGTCATTTTGAGGATTGCAATGGATTCACAAGGGATTAATTTTCTTAACATTGATGTGCCATAAACTGTAGTGTGGTCCTTGCAAAAAGAAAATTGAATTTGTGTTTGCAGTTGTGGAAGTCGTGTACCAGCCCCTGAACTGACCACCTCTCCAAAATCCACAGCCATAGAAAGTCAAGCCAAAGAAATCTCGGGCACAATTTAATGAAATTTGATTTCATAGAAAGGCTATTAGTGTTTCAAAGCACTGAGAGGGATTGGCTCAGGTTTGATATTTAGATATTTCACTATTTGGCAAGACCAAGATCCAAGTCTTGGCCTGGGGCAGGAGGAGGACTTTGCAGGAAGGTGCCTTGGGCATGAAGTTATTTCATGGGGGAAATGCTGGGGGAGAGGGAAAATGGCTAAATTTGGGAGATGGAAACCAAGGCATCCACAGAGCTGGGAGCTGCCCAGTGCAAAGCCTGGCGTGGCTGGTTGTGACCAGGGAGAAGTGGCTTGTGGGGCAGATGGGATCAGAAGCAAATGGGAAATGGATGCTGCACCGGGGTCACATGGTATCCCTGTCCCGAGCACAGCCCTAAGGAAAGCACATGGTTTCTTTAGAAGTCGCAAAAATAAACCCTCCAGTCTGCCAATGCACTGGGAATACTCGAAGAGAATTAATCAAGCCAATTAGTGATTAATATATATATATTTGTTATTTTAATAACAACATTTCAGACTATCACTTAGTGCATAAGATAAACTGAAAACGTGGTGGCCAGAGCAGAGCCCTGCCCTACAGCTGCCACCAGAGAGCATCCTTGTATACTTTTTCTGTGGGAAAAACAGCACTGAGCTGGGAAATAACTCATTTTTCAGCAGCCTGTCTCTTTTTAAGTGCTTCCCAGTCAGTTAAAGATACAATAATTGAAAGTTGTCTATCAATCATGTTAGCAGACAAAACAACATTGTTTCTCTTCTCTTTTTCTCCGAAGTACTATAGCTTGATCAGCTTAACAATGTGAACAAAGGCACCAAGTCAAAAATCCCACTTAAATGTTTTCAGCTATAAAAGCACATCATCTTTGGGGAGGAAAGGTGCAAAATTCATTGTTTAGAAGCGTTCTAGGGGAATACTCAAAAGGCAAAAAAAAAATAAAAAATTCAGAGAATAGTTGATGTGCCCACAAAGTATCTTTTGGGATGAATTAAAAAAACCTACCAAGAAATTTGCCTGTCTGTCTGTCTGTAGCCCCCTCATCAGAAGCAGCTGATGTATGTGGTCAGTGGAAGAGGTCAGGAGATCAAGCTTTGGCTCCTTTTGGTGCTGTCTTGGCATGTGAAAGCGTGCTAAAGCTAGGTTTGCACTTTAGGTCCCTGTGGATGGAGGGGTAGGAGGGCAGGGATGGGCTGTGGCTCTGAAGTGCTGTGTAAATGATGTTCTTGTTTTCCCTTCTGCCATCCAGGTGTGCTGCCCAGCATCCAGGCTCCCCAGGGGTGCACTGGTCACCTCAGAGCTCCTCCCCAGTTTTTAGGTGCAGTTTGCAGATGTCATAAATACATTTCTCTCCAGAAATCCTTGACTGGGCCATGACAGGTGTCTGTGTAGGTTGGTGACACCCCCAAGGGCTGGGGCACGAGTGACTTGTGGGCTGCTTTGATGGTCCAGGAGCATCTTTGCTTTGCAGGAAAGAACTTTCCATGTTTATTTGTCTACAATCAGGAGAGCTTTTAAGTTGTTTCATTAAAAAAAAAAAAGAAAAATGAAGATTTGTTTGCTACGGGTCTGAAAAATGTCAGCTCCTCCAGGCTAATGGGAAGCTGTTGTCCATGCAGGAAGACATAGCAAAGGGTTTGCCAGAGCTTTCTGCTTTTTCAGGGCAGGTTCTGCATTGCTGCTTGTTCTCTTTGAGTTTGTAGCAGTGTTGCATTGAGTTTGTGTTTCTGTGTATATATTTATACAAACTGATTTAGCAGAGGATGCTGGAACAGGTCTAAGGTTAGCCCGTGGAAGAGCAGAAGACAAATTTCTCAATGCAAATCATTTCCCTTTCTCAGTCAGTCGGGGAAAAGGGAAATAAATAAGCAGTGAGAGGCACCATCATTTTTATAATCACTTGAGCCAACAGCAGGACCAGCTCTATGTGAGTCACAGCAGCGCTGCCGCTGCTCCCGCTGCCATCATTGCTCCCCTTTGCAGACATTAACCAGTGGTTTTAGGGAGGTTTAAAATTACTGGTTTGTTAGTTACTGTGAGTTTCCCTCCCTGTGCAGCCTATTGGGAATACCACAGGCTTTATAGCTCATAGACACTGTCCCCAAGGTGACCTTTAGCTCTGGATGATTACAGTTTGGTTAAGGAAACCGCAGACGTTACCGAAAGTGTGGTCATTGCGCCTTGGTGCCTCATACCTGTCATGTTTGCTGCGTCCTCTGGGTGTTGTTCGAGTTCCTTTGGAATTTTGCTGAATGCTTAGAGAGGGGTGGGTGGGGTGTTTGAGCTGCCCTTTCCCTGATGTGGTCCAAGCTAGAAAAATGCTTCAGTTAGGCTGAAACCAGCTGAAACCTTCAGCTAAATCTTTGAAATGTGAAGTCACAGGTCTACCACAGGGCAAGCACGTTTCCAGGAGTTTTCATCATGTGTGGTTCTGGTCAGACAGGCAAAATAATTCAACCTGTCGTTACTATATTTTAGTCCTCTTTCTCCTCCCTACAGAAGTTTTCTTTTCTGGTGATTATCTGAGTTCCAATTCTGTTGCAAGAAACTCATAAAGCTGTTATTGCTCAGTTGCTCTCAGTCTCCTTGTTAATATAATACAAGGATAAGCAAAGTTCATGGCAACTGCCTACACTGGAGGGATAGAACAAGAAGGCATTTCTGAACACTGCAGGTTTTTCAAAGCTTCTTTGTTCAGAGATGGGGAAAACAACCTGTGAAACTTCACCGTGACAATGGGAGCTGCAGATTTAAGGCTATTGAAAAGAGTCATCTCTCCAGATGTAGGTTGGCACGTGGGTTCACAGTCACAAATATGACTTATGATTCATCCCAGCACACTGGTGACAGGGGGAGGGAGTCTATATTGGGACAAATGCTGAATGACAACGGACAACTCACAACTGAAGAACATGGAGAATGAGGTCATATGAGATGAAACGCTCCAGCATTGTGAGGCTCATGTTCATTTACTGAAAGGGTAGAAATTCCAAGTTATTTTCATAAGGGTAAATGCTCATTTGCCAGCAGACAGGCATCTCTGGTAGTAATTCAGGCAACTCTTGGTAATAATTCACAGATAAGGTGGGTTTTTCCTGGCATCCCCTCACAGATCAGAATGTGGATCTCTCTGAGCTCAGATGCAACATTATCTGAAGTCCATCTTCAGTGAAAGCTCAGACTTCTGGTGGTGAGGGAACTCCACAGTGTGGATAACAGACCCTGAAATGATGCTTAAGATATCCTTTGGGTTGTTTATCCTGGGAGGCTTATTTTAGGCTTGGAGCAGCATCCTACTATCCCATCAGGTACCACTGGAGAGCACACTGCTTCCTCTGCAGCCTCCAGTGCCTTCAGAGGTACCACACAACCATGTCTGGAAAGAAAAATAGTTCTACCCGAGAGTCACCCTATGCCAAATGCATGATAATTTTTGAAAAACAACTGTTACACCACTCCTTAAAAGCATATTATAATGTAAATGTAAAACCTTGTGTTTCAAGCTGTGAAATACCCTCTAATTGTTTGAGGCATAAGAAGATCTTTCTCTGATTATCACTTTTTGCTATAGCTTTAATCTAGAAGGCTGCTGCCTTGCACAGGGATGCTGCTTTATGGCTAAAATACAGAGTGTGGAGAGCAATCAGCTTGATCATTTTGGCATTTCCAGGGATGCAGCACTGTTCTCTCACAACCAGCAAAGGTGATTCTGTGCTACCCTTTGCCTCTTGCCTGAGCTCACAATCTGAAGACATTTCACCCCCCTGCCTTTAATCTCATGAAGTATAAAAGTTCAGAAGGCTTGGTTTTCCATCTCCAGAGGCCCACCTTGGCATGCCAACAGTGGTGTCAGCCAGCTGGGACTTGTGGCACCTGTGGGAATGGCATTTGGAGTGAGGAAATGCTGCTAGGGAAGAGTTGGGTGCATTTCATCTGGGAGAAGTGATGTGGATACTTTTATTGGTGGTGATGTCCAGCGTCTGCCTCAATTTTGTCCCTCACGGGTCCTGGGGTTGCCCTGAGCTCTGGGCATCTCCTGGCTGCAGCCAGCTCCCACCAATCCATGATTCTGTCATCCAGACCTCTTCTCCACTGAACTAGAGGGATTACTGGCTGCTTTGAATGTACTCATACAAAGCAGAGAGTTAAACCTCAAACTCCCATCTGTTCATAATAAAACATCTTCACTGGCTGAATTTGACTAATTTAGTGATTACTATCAGGAGAGTATGGTCTCTCCAAGCCCTCCAGCTGTTCCACTATGGAAAGCCTCTTGCCTCCATGCAAAGGGTTGCAATCATTTCCTCTGTGTTTTTTTCATCTAATTTTGTTCCAATAATTCAGCAAGTCCACTCTGGCCAGCTGTTCTTCAGGCCTCCTGGCCCACATGGCTTATACAAGGCTGCTGGTGATGATGTTGAATCAATCTTTCCAACAATTTTGCATCTGTCCTCAGCTCTTGGAGTCATTCCAGCAGTTCTCAATATACAGTTCTCAATTTTGCAGCACCCCCCACGGTGATTCACTTGGCCTATGAAACCTCCTCTCTGTGCTCCAGTTCCTCACTTCCCAGTCTGGTGATAGTCACTGAATATATTATACAAGTGACACTTCCAATAAATCAGCAGTAATTTAAACTCCTGGCGGTAATTCACAGATAAGGTGGGTTTTTCCTGGCATCCCCTCACAGATCAGAATGTGGATCTCTCTGAGCTCAGATGCAACATTATCTGAAGTCCATCTTCAGTGAAAGCTCAGACTTCTGGTGGTGAGGGAACTCCAGAGTGTGGGTAAGAGACCCTGAAACGATGCTTAAGACATCCTTGGGATTGTTTATCCTGGGAAAAAGAAGGCTCTGGGGAGACCTTTTTGTGGCATTTCAATATCTAAGGGGGGCTTATAAGAAAGATGGGGACAGACATTTTAGTAGGGTGTGTTGTGACAAGGGGTGATGGTTTTAAACTGAAAGAGAGTAGTTTCAGAATAGCCATAAAGAAGAAAACTTTTACAGTTAGGGTGGTGAGGCCCTGGCACAGGTTGCCCAGAGAAGCTGTGGCTGCCCCATCCCTCAGAGTGTCCAAGGCCAGGTTGGGTGGGGCTTAGAGCAACCTGGGCTGGTGGAAGGTGTCCCTGCCCATGGCAGGGGGTTGAAACAAGAAGGTGCTTTCTGCTCAAAGCATTCTGCAATCACAAGTCCCCAGGGAGACAGGATAGATCAAGGATTCCTGGCTCCCTTTCATTGTCTTCCTTTTGCTTCCCAGTGTCTCTTCTCCTGGGGCCACTTTGTGCAAGCAGAGAGATTTCAAGTGCTCTGTTCGAAATCCCCCCCAACTGTAAATGTTGTCTCCTTTTTCTTTGCTATTTATGAAACCCCAGGGGTGGTCCCTGAATTCCTGGGCTGTTTTCATTCAGGCACTTCTCCCCACCCTGTGCCATGTTTTCTGTTGTGCTGTCCTGTTGTGCTTACCCACCTTTTCCTTTTCTGAGTTTGGGCTCTGCTTTGCAGAAGCACTTGGCAGATATCACAGTGAGGAAACTTCTGCTTTGCTCTCTTTTTTCTCTTCAGAAATATGGATGAGTGTGCAGCAGCTTCTGCCTTTCTTTCCTTCCAGTTGATAGGAGAAGTCTGGCTATAGCTTTCTGGATGCTGTACTGTCCCTTAAATCCTCCCAGAGATGCTGAGGCATTGGTCCACACTGTAATCACCAAAGGATTACAACCAGTGTCATTCCATATTAGTGGGATTATTAAGTAAAATTGGCTTATAGGATCCAGCCTGCTGGCAGCTTACCCCAGCTGAACAACAGCTGCACATCCCTTCTGCTGCCCTCCCCATGCTGCCTTTCTGCCACGCTTCCCATTGATTTTGAATTTTACTATTCCCTTTTAAAGCACTCAGGGACTTGGGGTTTTCCTGCATCATTGATTTGTTGCTTTCCTGGGAGTTAGGACCAGCTTCAAGATCTTCATCCATCAGTCTGTTGTCAGTTGTCAGGGTTTTGCCCACAGATTTCAGCAGTCAAATGCTCCAAGCCTGGCAGTGGTGGTGTTTAGTCAAAACTTGAAGCTGGTTTCTTTGTGACAGCCTGGTTTTGCTCACTCTATACTGTCCTTAATTCAGAGCAGAGGTGGTCTCTGCATTGCATTTGGCACTGGGGTCATGTGCAGTGCAGGGCAAGGTGTGGGAAGATGCTGCTCAGCATCTTCCAAATTTGAGAGAAATCATTAGAAACTGTTTTGGCCTTTACATCAACACTAGCTGCCCAGCATGAGCAGTGTGCTAAATAGCCTGGAGGTGGAGAGACCCTTTTCTGAGCTTATTACTTCCATTTTTCAGACCTTCAGAAGGGGGAGGAAAAGCACCAAACTTTTCCAGCCCTGCAGTCACCAGATGAAAGAAGTCTTTGAAAGCTTCAGTCAGAGGGTAAAGCAGCCAGGGAGGGCTGAGTGAGGACATGTGAGGTTCAGTATTGCAAGAGAGTGTTGTGCTGTGGTGGGCACACAGAAAAATAGGCTAAAAGTAGGTAAAAGCACTGCTGCTTGAGCTTATCTTTAATGAAATTTTTGCCCTTCCTTTTACATCATTGGGATGTGTACCTTTCTTTTTCTTATTAATGATGAAGTAATTGGTTCCAGTGCAGGGCCTGTGTCCATCAGCACATCTGCTCACACACTTGTACTGTCTGATGCATGCTCTGCGTACAAGCATTACATTTGTTCCTTGTCTGAGTGTGTGTTATCACACCACCTCATCTCCCCATTTGAATTTTAAAAAGAAAACTAATGAAGAAGATTATTGCACCATGACAATAACAATGCTAATTGATCATCAGCACAGCAATGTCTTGGGGATGTTTCTGGAAGGTGCCTTGATGAATTCATAAGTGTGTGAGGGCTCTCTAGTTTAGGAGGAGTTCCTGCCTCAGGTAAAGGCCCCTTGACTTGGCCAAGGTTTATAGTTTCATCTTCAGTATTATCACAAAAATTGTTATAATTAAGTGTAGCCCATTTTTATTCTCACTTGCTTAGTAGCAAGTGAATAGCAATAACCTTTGCTTCACTCCAAGGCTGGATACTGTGCTTGACCCAGATCCAACCCACAGTCTGTGCTCATTCCCATTTTGCCCTCGTGTGACCCAGGAAGGTCCATTGCCTCCAGCAGCCAGGCTGGGGAAATCTAGGGAGAGCACAGAAGTTTACTCATTGGTAAAAACAAGCAAAGATGCCAAAGCAAAGCAGGTGACCTGCTGGCAGCTGAGGAGAAAAAGCATAAGAGCTGTAACTCTTAAGTTATGAAAACAATAGAACAGAGTTAAAATTAATACAAGACAAAAGAGGACTGAGATGACTCCAGCGTTGCCCAAGGAATTTAATTTAAAATTCTAACTTTGGGAAGCGCTGGGTTGTTTTCCTCTGTGTTTGTGTAAGCAGCCAGTGTGAGGATTATTGCCAGCACAAGACTCTGCCTGGCGTACTTCCAGAGGGGGGGCATGAGGTTAGAGACGCGTAAGTCTCCTCTGTTGTGCTGGGGAGCTTCGCTAAGCTGCCTGACACCACTTGATCCTCCTGGTTGTAGAGAGGAGCTTTCCATCATCTGCAAAAAATTAGAGGTTATATGAGCAGCATCACGAGGAGTATCTGTGTAGGTGAATCACGGTGCTGGTGTGTGTCTTGTGGAGCGAGTGGCCAGAGCAGTGTGAGGCTCTCCCCGGGGGTCAAGTGCTGCAGAGCAGCTCGTGCTGCTCACCTGTGTCTGAATTTTGGTCACACACCACTCAGAGCTCTGAGATACCCATGAGTCTCTGGCAGATGTTTCATACCCTCTGCTGTGAGACGTATGGGCAGCTGTTTCAAATTGAGTGTGGAACCTAAACGGAGCCCCAGCCCTCATTAAAACCTGTACTCGTGACAGCTTCTAGACATGCTCTCAGCTCCACCAGCTCCCCAGAGTGCAACACATCACTCAGAGCCAAGTGCATGTACTGTCCAGGCATGGTGGGGATGTGGAGCATCCTGTGGTCCTCAGGCTGGACCGGAGGCTCTGATCCCAGAGGGAGGCAGAGGTTGGAGAGAAGACAGAAGTGCACATCACACTCCCAGTACTTTAGGACAGCGCTCTCCAGGGAAGTTTTCTGAGCAAGAATGGTGTCCATTAGGGTCTGTTTCTGCTATGGTCAAGAGAAAAAAGCTTGCTGTCCTTTTGGTGTAAAAAGGGTGAAATGATGCATGTATCAGGCTAATCCCTTCTTGCACCATTAGATTAACCAAGAGTAGTCACTGCAGTCCAAGGGACAAAAGCAGTTGCAAGACTTCCTTCATGTCTTAACAATTTTCAGAAGTCCATTGAGAAAGTCCCAAGAAAGTCCTGAATTTCATCAGAGGTAATTGTGGTACTTTCCCCTTTCCCTTGTCTAAATCTCCCTTCCCAATTCTGCCCAGCCCTGAGCTGCTGCTCTCAGAGGGAGCCCCTTCCCTACTTTGCCTTATGCCAACTTTTGCTGTGTCCTGTGGACCTGAGGAGTGATGTTAGTGTTTGCCTGGATGCTCTTGGAGGACAGGGGGGGACAATTCCTTGCCGTGCTCAGCGGATGGTGGTGCTCCCAAAAACCCACGGCACATGTAGCTGGAACATGACTGCATCTTGCTTGCTGTCTGCATTACAAACTGTGTGCAAAGGGTGAAATACATAAATGAATAAATCATTGGCATTGTAACAGTGCAGACAGCTGGAAACATGATATAAATACTAAAGGCTGGATCTATGATTCCCAGCAGTGTTTGATGTGGGCCACAGACAGATCACCCCAAGGGACTTCTGGTCCCTGAGGACCTGATTTACGCCAGTGCTGGAGATGAAAAGCCAGGATGTGGTATTGCACAGCCATAATAATGGATGTCCAAGTTTTGTTCAGCTCCAGGTCGGGTGAGACAATGCTAAAATGCAGCCACTGGCAGACCAGGAATTGAATGATTTGTGTTGGCTGGCTTAGGGAGGGGATTCGCCACATGCCAGCACTCGTTCAGCCACATAGGGAGAAAAAGAAGAGGTTTTATAAGGCTTTGTGAATTTTCTGAATACCAGAACTTGAGCCCTGCTAGATGTAGAGTTTATCCTTATAAAACTCATCTTACAGTTGTAGAAACAAGTGTGTCTGGACTCCCATCATGCAGCTCAGGATTGCTGTAACTGTTGATGAGAGCTCTGGATACTCTGACCTGCAAAAAATCATTTCATAAAGCCCTGAAGTGCCTGATGTGTTGTGAGTAAGTTCCTTTATTTATTTTTTAGTATTTATCACGCCAACCATTAAGCACAGGGGCTTAATGGGGCACTGGCACATACGGTAGTGGAGTGTTTCTGTCTGGTCAGGAGCATCTCTCACTTGCTGGTTAAACCGGACAAGGGGCATCCCTTAGCTCCAAGGAGATCAAATTGTGGACTTGTCCTCTAGCACGAGGTCAGCCTGCAGATCCATCTGATGTATCCACACTAGAGATCCCTGGCACAGCATGATCTCCAAGGGCCTCTCTTCGCTGGCTGTCACACACTTGGGATCACAGTGTGAGATTTCTTCCACTGGAAAATCTGTATCCCCGAGTATTGTGCCCTCAAGGAGACAACATCTCCACTATACATCACTGTGTATTAGTCTACGGCTTTTACAAATATGAATTTAAATAGTCTATTATCTCAAAGCACTGCTAATGTTGTTATTCCCACTTCTTAGATGTATGCTCCATACTGAATATGCTACAAGTTCATTAGCTTCCATTTTATGTTTCATAAATTTGTAGTCTGCCCTTTCTAAAGAGAAGATGAAACCTGACTGTAAAATTTACTGAACAATTGTTCCAACGTAGCTTAATTAGTAACTTGCAAGGATTTTGCAAGCATCTGAGATCACTTGAAATGCTTGAGTCATTTTATTATTAGATTTAGGTAAAATATTTCAGATTAATAATACATTTGAACATTTATTAAACTCTAGGCAGCACTTTAAAACAACAAAAAATGGTTTATCACATTTATAACAGCCTCAAGGAAGAGAAACTTGTAAGTGACTCAGGCTCTGCTCTCTTTCCCTTTGCACTGAGTTGTGGCTGGAGTTCTGAGGGAGGCTGAACTCCCTGTGAGGAGCACAGGCTTCATCTCATCAACTGCTCCTGGGTGTTCTTCTGATGACAAATGGATGGCAAACTTTAAATCAGAGTGTTCCACTCAGGATGTGGAGAGGGGGTCTGCTCTTTGGAAGGGAGCTGTTTCAAAAATGTAATTTCCTGTAAAATTGTTCAAGATGGGCATTAAACTTTCGGGCACCAAGAACCACCATTTGCTGAAGGGCACTTTACCCATCATTCCCTATGTGTTAGGGGGGATGTTGATCTGAGTAAGCTGGTTCTAGGTTGCTGACGTACAAACCAGCGTGAGTTTTTACATTGGTGCATTAAGACTCACAGGTGATTTAAAGACTGATGCTGGGAACACCTTGTTAACAGGCAGTAGTTCATGTGCCACAATAAAAAACTAGAACAAATCTCCCCATGGGGAGATTTAAAACTGTCTTGACTGGGTTTTCTCAACTTTAGGAGATCAAACTTTCTCCACATGTAAGTGAGAGGAGCAGCACTGAAAATATAACGATGCACCCATTTATGTCAGCAGAGATTCTTAACCAGGCACTGAGATGCACTCCTACCTGCTGGAGAGAGGCAGAAGGAAGGAAGTAATACAAGTTAAATAAAGAAGGAAATGTCCAGCTTGAAAGATGGAGCCTTAGGAATCAAATTTAAAACTGATGATACAAGATGGCAGTGTGCAGGACCATTGGAGAGGTGCAGCAGGTGCAAGGGTGATTAATGTGTGGGCTGTTCTCCAACACCTGCAGGCACCTGCATTGAAAGTGCCAGGTGAGGCTGGCTGGGTAAGGGCAGGCTTTGTCATCAGGACATCACAGGACTGGCAATAGTGACGAATGCAAATGTGTTCAGAGAGCCAAATTCAGCTCTGTGTGTAAAGGCTGTGCATAACTCATTAAATTAGGGTTTGTGAGACATCAACCTAGTGCTGGCTCTCTCCATGGGACTAAATTTCCCTTAAACTGCTTTCACGTGGTGTGCAAACTGGAAACAGGCACGTTAGTGATGCTCACAGCGGGGCCTGCAGCGGAGGAGCGGCGGTGGGGATGACTCAGAGTAACAAGCCCTGTCATCCCGGGTGAGCAGGAGGGAACCGACAGCCAGGGAAAGGGGGAGAGGAAGGAAGACCTCCTGGAGAGAGATGAGGGAGCAGAGAGAGGCTCTGTGCCCCACAGCCAGGCTGGGAGCTGTGGCAGGGAAAGGGGGTCTCACGGACATTCCCACTGCTGTGCTCCCGGAGACTGATTTATCCTGTGAGCGAAATAAGGAGGAGCTGTTTGAAAGAAAGACTTTTATTTTTTGCTAATTCATCCTCTGAGGCTTGTGCAGCACATCCAAGAGCCCCTGTCTGAGGGCTCCTCTGGGTCCGTGGGTGGGAAGTGTTGATGGGAGAGTAAGGCACAGCACCACAGCACGTGCCTCAGCTTGTTTTGTTTGTGCTGTTCACAGCCCTTCCAGCCCTGTCTTTCCTCTGCTTCTTGCTCTATCTCTCATCCAGCCCATCAGAAATGTCTCAGAGTGTTCTTACTGAATGTTGCAGGGGGGTGGAATGGGATGGAATGTGCTGAGCTGGCCAAAGCCTTCTCCTGAGGTTTAGGAGAAGCCAATGCAGAAATTCAGCTGTATCTATGCAGTGAGGGTGTACTGGGGAACAACCACTTGGGATGTTGTCTATTCAGTTATCACTGGCACCTTGAAGGAAATGTAGGTCCTGCTAAAGATGGTGCTGGACTTCTATGTTTATTATATCTGGGTCAAAATCTCCTTTTTTTATGACTGTGATCGAATTCATTTTTCACTTTCTTGTTTTTATCCTCTTATTATATTCAAATACAAGATTAGTGGACCCGACTTTCAATTGCCTTTCAATTCTCCTGCCAGTATAAATAAGAAATTGGGATATTGCAGACCCAATCCAAATGCAGTCTCCTCTGGGTTGGTACTGGGGAACTTTCCTCCATCTAACCAGGGTTGGCTTTGAGGGTCACTCAAAACTTTGCCATGACCTGCTCATTTATGTGTCCACCCAAGTATTTACAATCAAGTAAAATAAAACCATAAAACTCCTAATCACCCACATGCTCCTATCTGGCACATTTCTTGTCCAGCCATGACAAGCCCAGCAAGTGAACTGGTTTGGTTCAAAGGCCAGTTTGTGTTGCATGAAGGATTTACCTTTGCTCTTGTCCATTCTGCAACACCAAAGACAAAAATCTCCCTGCAACCATCCAAATCAATCTAATTGTAAGCAACAGAAAATGGTGCTTTAAATAAATCTCATTTGCATACTGAGAAAAACTCTTCTCAGCTTACTGAATATGGAAATTACCAGTGGAAAATTATTTATCGCCTCAGTATCAAAATATCAGAGGTTGGCTGGTGCCTTTGGGAAAATCAATTGTGATACAGCAATATTTCTCACTTCCTCATATATAATGTGATCTGCCAAATTTAATCCAGTTTTGCATTTGATGGTCCCCAGTAGGATGAAAAGGTGAAGCTAATGTCATATAAACAATGCCAAGCATCATCCCCCATGAAATTTTATGTGACAGTTGAAAGGTGCTGAATTATCCCAAAATAGCCCGGGGACTTCACAGTTCATGCAACCTGGCAGTTTACAACAATGCAAATATTTTGCTGCTCACTTAGCTGCTGTTCTCTCTTTTTAATTGTAAATTCAGTCCCAGTATTTCAACCTAGAAGGTGAGAGAAAGGAGGGGGTTCATGCTGTGCCATGCACTATCCTCAGTAACAAAATGCTGCAGAGTGAGAATGTGGGGGCAGAAGCAAACATTTGCTAAGTCCAAATGCTTCCCTCTTCACTCACTGTTGATCAACCAAAAGTCTCATCTGCTGCTATTATAGGGTAATTTTCCCTAAATGTGGCCAAAATGAGAGATTTGTCCAAGGACATATCATGAGCCAAATTGCAGGGTTTTTACCATGCAAAAAATATCCTGCTCTTTTGCTCTTTCCCTGCCTTCCCAGCTCCTGAGAACTGTCTCTATTATGTGGGCACATCATCACTAAGGGAACTCCTTGTTTTTCTTGTCATTATCTGCAAAAGGAGTCTGATGTATATGTAGGATGTTAAAAATGTACATATTTATTGAAAATTGCCTGAGTGAGATGAACTGCTGTTGAGAGTATTTGAGTTCAGCCCACAAAGTGCTGCTAGTTCCCAACCCAAGGAAAAGGCTAGGTGTGTTTTTCTGTTTCCTCCAGTTTCTCTTGGGACATATTGCTCATCTTGGACATATGAGATCTTAAAAAAAAAAAAAAAAAAAAAGATTGGGAGAAATCCTTTCGTGGTTTTATCTGTGCTGGGGTTGCTCAGTTCGTTTCGGTGGAGGACAGTGGGTTCAGTAGGATGTGATAGAGAGATGTTTGCTGCAGAGTGGTTGTGACTGCTAGACTTTTTTCACTTCTTGACCACATCTGCCTCAGAGATAAGCATTTGTCTGTAAGTCCAAATTTGTCAGGTGCTGCATCTCTGCCTATTTAGTGGACATAGGAAGGTCTGTTTTGCCTAGAATGTGGCTAATTACCAAAAGGACTGTGTTGGTCTCCCTGCATGTCACTGGACCTGAGACCTTTCTGGCAGTGTTTTTGGAAAGGGTTTGTTTTGCCTTTTCTTCTCCCTGGGGAGGCAGTGGCCTGTCTGCTGCCCACACAGAACTGGGGCAGTGCCCAGTCCCTGTGCCCCAGCATCATAGTGCCAGCCCACACAGGGGGCTGAAACCACGGAGCCTGCTTGGTCCAGAGGGCTCATCTTGTTGGGATTTATGGTGCCATGAACTCGGGCAGGGACAGGCCTCTGGCTGTACAACTGCTAAACAGTTTTCATTTATCATTTCTGGCTGGCCCCAGAGCCCCATTGAATACATTGAATAGCCTTTTCCATGAGCTGGAACGGGTGTGAGGTTTAGCTTGGAGCTCAAAGTAGGGGCTGCAGGGAGGGAGAGGGAGGTCCTGGCCACAGCCATCCCCTCTCACTGCTGCTGCCCCACTCAGCCATCTGGGTTGTCAGGGACCATCCCCTGGTACCTTGGCAGTTTGGGATGTGATCTCTACACCAGCCTGTGATCACTGCAAACAGCCTCCTTAGCGGGACAGAAATCAGCCATGTCCTGTCCTCGTGCAGGACTGGGAACTCCTGGAGGTGCTTGGAGACCCTGTCCTCAGGGGAATCATCGGGGAGACCACTGGGCTGCAGCCTTCTCCCAGCAGGGCTCAGATGTTCTTTGCCCAAGCAAAAGTCCTCCTGGAGAGGATGGACCAGAGCTGATCCAGCCCAGAGGTTCCACTGCAGGATGGGTTCAGAGCAGCGACAAAATTTGGGGAATAGGCTGAGGACAGGAGTTCTGCAGAGCAATCAACTGATCAGAGCAGCTGTAACCACCAAATATTAAGTATTTTCTCCCATTTCAGTTATGAAAATCAGACAGATAATCCTAAAGGCAAAGTTAGTGTTAGCCAATGATGAGATATCTTCACCTAACCCGGCCAAATATCTGTTCAAATACTGATATGTTGCATTTTCAGTGTGAAGTGGGAATAGCTGCATTATATAAAATATAAGAAGAGAAGGGCATATTATTGTTATAATGCAACCTTTCCAAACAAATTTGTATTCACACTGTATCTTAACAGAGGGATACAGGAAGCAGACAGAAATTTATCTTCTCCAGAGAGTGATAAATCAGTGCCTGGTTCACAGGAACATTTTTCAGACATCTCAAGAGCACCATGCACAAAAATATACATACCATGAATTTCCTAAGTGGACAAGGGCTAGCTGGAGTGACGACAATGGCAGGAAGAGCATAGACCAATAGCAGAAACCTGGCAGGAGAAATCAAGATTATTCCACTGGAAATGCAATGAAAACAGCTAGGAAAAAGTTTGTCTGCTCATTAGGCAAATGATTTGTATTTCCTTCACTGCTTGTCCTTAACATGCCTTTCATGTAGAGTTCAGCTTCCAGGATGCTCAGGGCTCCTGAGAAACTCACTCCCACAGAAGTAGCTCATTCCCCACTGGTTTGAAGAGCTCAGCCTCAGTGAAATTTGAGCCAGTGGAAACTTTTGGAGTTAAGTATCGCTGTCAGGAAGAGGCCAGCTGAGGTCTCTTAAACAGCATTTTGCAGGAAAACACAACTTCTTTGTGGGACATGCACCCCTCCAGCCTAATTTCCCCTGACAAGGCAGCGGTGGCAGCAGGGTTGTTGGACCAGTGGAGCGGGGACTGTTTTCTTTCCCTTCCTGTAGACATTAACAACTGCTCTCTCCCTTTTAAACAAATCCACACAATAGAAGACAAGTTGTCAAGAAAGATTAAATCAGTCTGTAAAGCATCCAAAGTCCAGACTCAGCTTTTGCATCTGAGAGGGAAAAACGTTGCTCAAGATGGATTGTGCCATCACCCAGAGTGACGGGGACAGGGTGCTGGGGTGGGAGGAGATAGCATCCCCCTTGGGTAGCAGGACCTCAGCACACCTCAGCTGTGATCCTGTGATGTGTTTTGGGGTGCTATTTCCCAGATTTTGTGGAGGCTTCCTCTCCCCAGGGCATTGTCCACACTGGGACTCAGTAGCCCCAAGGCATCTGCTGATTTGCCCCAGTGCTGCCTCCCCCAAGTCGTATCAAAGCAAAACCAGGCAATATTGCAGCTGCAGTGGTTACTGAGACTCCTGTGCAGGCAATTGATGCTGGGAATGGAGTTATATCATGTCTGGAAAGTCAATGCACAGGAAGGGGAAGCGCTGCACAAATCTGTTGGCTTTTCATTTGGCCTTTGCTTGTCCAGGAGAAAAATCATCTTGAAGGGACCTAAGTTTGGAAAGGCTGGGTTAACAGGGTTATCCAATATTTAACTCTGTGTTGCATTTTTCCTCAGTGCAATGTCAAGTGTCACAAAAACTTTTAGTGTCACTGTCATGTGACAGGTGGCACCTGACACTGGCACCTTTCTTCTGGCACTTTTGGGACCAGAGGCTCTGTTGGTCCCCTTGTGGTGAGGGGAGAGAGAAGAGCTTCAGCTCTGTCCTGGCCCACAGCCTGAATTTGTCATCCTTTGTACCCCTCTGGTGCACAGTTCCCAGGCCATCATTTTCCTGTTCTGCTGCAGTTCATTCCCTGACACTTCTGCAAACACAAAGCCATAACTATAAGCATTAATCCTGCAGCATCATGCACAGGCTTTACTAGGACATTTGTTCTTTATTTCTGCAGTGCAATTTTCCTACTCTTTCCCCTTCTAACAAGAGCTGTGATGGATAAATAAGCATTTAAAATAAACCTGCTAAGAGTGATTGATTGGTTGTAACAAGCCAGGAGGGTCCAAGCTTGGTGGCATGAGGTGCAGAGCAGTAAGTGGGAGCTTCTCCATGAACAGTTTGGGTGTTAATTTTGTGATGGTGGAGAGCATGAACTGGTGGCAAGGTGGGGCAGGAGAAGAGGAGGTGCAGTTTGCTAAACCATGTCCCCCAAGGAAAAAACAGCCTGCAAAAGCAGCTGAGTCTCCTTGATTTTTTCTCAGGAAGGTATTTGAGGGGTGGGGAAAATCTTCAGACCCACACAAGTGGTACAGAGGGACATTCCCCAGTCAGGGGATTGCCTTGTGCTGGAGGAGAAACAGTGAAGCTGTTCCCAAAGCCATTTATGCCTGTTTACTGCTGCTAAAGAGGACTGGAGACATGGCAAACATGCCAGCACACTGCTAGCTGGGAGCTGGCTTTCTCCCCAGAGAGGCTGCAAGCTGCCTCCTTAGCAGGGAGGGCTGGCCTGGCACCTGATCACTGCTATCCTTCCTCCAAGGGATTCTGGGCTGCTGTGACAAGGTCCTTGGGAAGAAGGATGTCCATGTGCATGACATTCCCATAACTGATGCTGTCTGTCCCAAATTGGTGCCTGATTGCCACCGTGTGCTGGCTGCTCAGTGCTCCTCGGGGCTGCCGTGTTTCAAGGCTGTAGGAAAAAATTAGTCTGTAGCAGAGATGAGTCTGCAGAAAGTGTGGCCTGAAGCAGACGGTCAAAACTCAGCACAGGGAGGAGAGGGGAGTTTTCAGTCTCTATTGGATCCGTGTGGGCAGCCAGGAGCTTGTATCACCTCCTGCTACAAGAGGCAGGAGCTTGCCGTGGTGTGTAAGGTGCTTCTTTCTCAAGTGCCACCTCTGAGATTTGGGCTGCCTTGGCTGCTGCAGCATGAGTGGAGGCACAGCCTGAGCTGGCTGGAGGATGCTGAGGCTCCTGCAGGCTTATCTGATGGGCAGCAGCTCAGCAAGGATCCTGGGATAACGAGGATGCTGTGACTTGCTCCTCCTGTTCCTGGATGTCAGCATATTTTTAATGCCTCAAGGACAGCATTTGACTAGGGAGAGAATTCCAGAAATGGCAGATTGGATTTAATTGGTGATGTAATTAGTAACGCAATTATAAATTCTCCAATGCCAGAAGTATGTTGTGGCTAATAACAGCCTGTGCCATGAGAACAGACTTGGATCCCAGCTCTGGCCCTGGATGCTGTGTTGGATGTTCCCATGGCCCAATCAGCAGGTTAAATAGACCAAATCCTGGTGGATCCTCCACTGGGAAGAGGCTGGGTGAATGGCTGGTGGTGTAACTCCTGCAGCACTCCAGCAGTGTGGGCTGACTTAGCTTTACAACGCCCTCCTTTATTCCTTGAAATCCCAGCTATGTGGAACACAGCCATCTTCCTTTCCCCCTTCCCCACCTTTGGATCACAGGCTCTCTGCCTCTGGGTAGTGTTACTGACTCTGGATCTGTGTGGGGCCTTTTAAGCCTTAAAACCTCTGAATGTTCCCATTTTCCATGTGGCACATGGCTGAGACAACACGAACTGGCCGGGCTTGAGCACCAATAAAACAAGCAGTGGCAAAGTGTGACAACCTTCCTGGAGGTGCTTGAGAGCAAAGAGGAAGGAGCAAGGAGCCCATTAATTTCAGGATACACCTCATGGTGTGACTTGGGTGTTTTTCAGCACAGTGATTTCATGGCAGGACATTCATGCTTGTACGGAGTGCCCATGGAAATTATCAGGTCTGGCCCATTACAGGAGTATGGTCTTGGTGAAAAACTCTGGCATGAAATGTACTCCTATTTGATGTAACTCTAAGGAAGAAAATATTTTTGACCATGTGAGGAGAGATTATGAGAACAAAGAATGCACTTTCTTGCGTAATTATTAAAGGATCATTATCTCATAAGTGAAAGCTTCTGAATAGATTAGTTGGTGGCTTTTTAAAGCAAACATTTGTTATGACTTACTTCAGAGTTTCCACCACATGGTTTTAGATTTCTCTAACTTCATATTCTTCCACCAGTCAGCTGAATAATAAAATAGCTAGTCTGGGGATTTTATTGTGCTGAAAATCTGCCATTGAGCATTTGTTGCACAGAAAATGGACACATTTCTTTTCAAGATTCATTTGGACACAGTAGGGATCTGACTCTCTGGTGATTTCGTTTATAGAAGTTCCACAAGTGTTAAGTGATATTAAACTAAGTGAAATGAAACACTTTGAGTCTAAATATTTCACATCTCTGTATAAATGGCTTCTTCTATTATTGAAGCATACAAGTTGCCCCTATATTTTCATCACGGTGAGTGAGGATTTAGCCCTGGGACACCTATTAAAGGTGATGAGTGTCAGTGTGCCCGTGTACTGCTTTCCCATCTGTGCAAGGTGAAATGTGGGCAAACAGCCTTTTTGTTTCTTCACCTTCACAAAATGCTTCTCAGCTTATTTTCCTCTAGCCTGTCTGGAGCTCTGGGCTGTTGACAGTATAAATTAATTTTTCTTTCAGAAACTATTTGTATTATGGGGCCTGGCACTGTATCTTCAAAAATCCAGTGAGTAACACACTGCAATAGGAGCTGATCTTGCAGAACGGGTTTGACACAACCTCATGGCCTTTGGTTTCAGAGGTGGACATGCACTGATGCCCAGGTCAGAGAGGAATGAAGGGTTTTTGCTCAAGCCTTGGGTTTTATTGTAAAAGCTACCTCAAGTGAAGCTTATTAAAGGATGAAATCAGGGAACAAATGACTAGACTTTCAGGAGCAATAGACACCCAGCTGTTCTCCCTGAGCTAATCCCTGTGGCCGGGTGGAGGTTTACCAAAATTAGTACTTGCTGGTTTTCGTGTCAGAGAAGCCTTTAACATTTGGTCCACAAAGCCTGAACCCTGATGTTAGCAGGGGTTACAGAGGCTGTAGGGAAGTAAATCTTGTTATTTCACAAAGTTAATTGAGTTTGTCTTGATTTTCAATGGCACAGTGTGTGGTACTCTCTTCAGGCTTGATCCACTGCCTACTGAAGCCACCAAAAGACTTCTGTGGATGTCAGCAGGGTTTGGGCCATGCATTCCACGTGATGACGGTGCCTTTTTAGCCCACTGACGTGATTCTAAACCTGTTTATTGCAAAAAAATAAAAATAAAATAACAGAGTTCTGGGATATATAAATGGCTCTTGCCATTCTGTCAGCAGTAATGTTTGGGGAGTTACCCACCCCAAGTGAGGGTATGACAGATGAGGAGCAGTGCACTAAGAACAACACACCCGCAACCCAAGCGTTGCTTCTACACACAGCAACTGAGCTTAAAAATATCTGTCTTGGTTTGGTTAAACTCTTCTTGTTTAAACTACCCTTCAATGACCACTGAACAGTCTTTTGAGAACAGCGTTTTTTAGCCCAAGAGGAGCTTTGGTCCATGTTGGTTTATGAGCTTTGCAAGACTTTCTGGGACATCTTTTGAACAAACACCAATCAAATGGAGCCAACCAGAGCCTGGTTTCTGAACCAACCAGGGCTTCCTCATGGGCTGGAGTCTTTGAAGCCCCTCACAACACAAGTTGCTCTTGGCTGGAAGAGATGGGCCTTGACCTCTCTGGTTTGAGGCAGGTTTCCTTGCTGGTGGAAGAGGACATTTCTCAGGACCTGCTGGAGCATCCACTGCATATCCTACCTGCTCCTGGCCTTCTCTGCCTCCAAGGAGGCTGCAGTGGCAGCAGTCCTCAACCACAACTGCAGTGTGAGCCAGTGGTCTTGGCATCTTGCTCCTGGGCAGAAATGATCTTCATGACTCAGACCCAATTTCCCATCTTCTTTTCACTTACCAAGGGTCACATAATTGTGACATACTCTTCTGCAAACCTTTGGGTCACCCTCCTACATAGGATAGTTGGGGACAAGCAATCTTAAAGTTTTCATAAACCAATTGCTCTGGTCTGTGGCAAGGTGAGGAAATGTCCTGGGAGAAACAGAGCCATGCTTGTGCAAACTTCTGTGAAGTGCTTTCATCACCATTCTGGAGCATTTTCTTTGCACTGAAGTCCATCTCCTAGGAGGATCTCCAGTCCCTGGTGTATTTTCTCCTCTGAATAACAATCTTTCCTCCCTCCCATGGGCCTCTTGAGTTGACCGAGCTGTTAAACATTGTGTGTCTGCTATAAAAGCATTTCTTTTTTCTCTGTTTGGACATCTGAGTCAGTGGAAATCTCTTGTGTCTACATCCTTTAGGGTTTGGTGGCTTCCAAACCTCCTCCTTCACCTTGATTTCTCTGTTCTGTAGTTTGGGCACTCCCTGCCTTGGCCATCCTGCTTCAAAAGGCACACAGGAGAAAATGCTGCTGCTGGTTAGACAGAAACCACTAGTGGCATTCCTCCTTTGGTGGTTTCCCCCTTGGAATGGGAGCCACCAGAACTTCATAATTATTTATTATCACTGTTTTAGAGGTACACATCACAGCCCCACGACCAACACTGACCCCAGAAAACCGATCAGTGAAGGAGCTGAAAAAAGTCCTCAAATAATTAAGTATTTGTACTGAAATATTATTTACCCTTCTCAGAAGAAAATCATGAGGAGAAATCAGGATGCTCCCCTGCAAGCAGGGTGGGGGCAAGGCAGTCACATGTTCCAGGGCCCAGAAGAGATCTGGGGTAGCATTGGACCCCAAACTTGGGGTTGTCCTCAGTGCCCTGCCTTCCACCACCCTGCCTGCCTGCTGCCAGCCCATGTGCCTTCCAGAAAGCACTGAAAACAGCATTTGTTTCCTTCCAGCACAAGTTAGTGACTAAGAAGTCTCCAAAGACAGTTAAACTATTTAATATGTCTCACAGGACCCATTGGCAGGTTTCTGCAGTCTCTGCTTGGGAAGTTGTGGCTGCTGAGGGACTGTGGGAAGCAGGTGGGTGCCAGACTGGGAGGTTTGGGCAGCCCAGGCTCCTGCCAGCTCTCCTCCCTGTGGTGCCACCACCAGCCACTGCCCAGGAGCAAGGAGTGAGCCTGGCCCCGTCCCTATGCTCTGCCGTGGCTCCTACTGATGCCCTGTGTTTTGTTTGAAATTATGATAATTTGCATAGAGAACGCTGGCTTTGTGGATATTTTTAGGTTGATAAAATTACAGAGATGAGCTGGGACAATGAATTGAACCAAGGGAGTGGCTTTCAGCTCCTGTTCCCTTGCAAACAGCTCCTACTTTATTTATAGCTGCACGTATGTGCGTGTATTGCTGCATGTTCACCTCTCGCCGAAAATCAGATCAAATCTTCCTGGCACAGATGATTCCCGGTCCATGTTCCCTTATTCATCAAAGGACCATCGCATCATGTTTCATGTCTAAGTCACACCTAGAAATGCAGGAAGCAGAGCTTTTTTTGAGCTGAATTAAGATCAAATAAGGAGGGGGTGTAGCTACAAGTCTTTGATGTAGATGAACCAGTAAAGCTTTCTCCATGGTGAGGGGCTGGGAGACACTCTCCCCATCACAACTCAATTCCCTCTCCTTATCAATTGCTTAAATAACTAACAGTTTGAAAGGGTGGTCTCATGGGCTTTCTGATCACTTCAGAGATGTCCATTTGACTTGTAGTGAGATCATTGTGCTCTGTCTCCATAACGCTGCTACAAGACTTGTAACAGTAATTGATAAAATTACTACCAGTCATGTTTTACGACCACTGCTAAGACAGGCCAGGGAGAAAATTGTATCTGGATTTTGGCCCACTTGTTTTAATCAGGCTTCTGAAACACTTTCAGCTTGTTTAAATACCTGTGAGCCTTGATCTAAAGCATTGTTTCTGTTACTCATGAGGATGTATTGCAGTCAGGGATTGAGCTTTAGAACGAGTTGTATGGCTGGGGAATGGGTTGAGCAGTAAATACCCACAAATGGTGGTCATGGGCTCTGCAGGGCAGCGATTTTGATGCTCACAGGACTGTAACGTGTTTGCATGTTTTATACAGAACTGTGAAAAGGGAAGAGAAGCCCACACTGCCAGGGATGGAGGGAAGGAGCAGCTCAGGCTTCACTTTGCTTTACAGGATTTCAGGTCAGGACTGGTCTGTGAGGGAGGTGGGAGACTCTTGTACTGCAAGTTTTGTCAATCACAAATCTCTCTGCCATTCCTAAGTCAGGCAGACATATTAAAAAAAATCCCAGGTCCTGCCCCGACTCCTGCTGGCTCAGGAGCTGCTTATACTTGAGTATCAGGTTGAAAACCTTCAGCTGCCTCTGTGCAGATAGTCAGAGTCCCTCTCTTTGGACTCTGAAGCAAAACAAACACAGCAATGTGCTCTGACTTGCAAAAAGGGAATTTCTTTTGCTGTTTATCTCCTTCCTGGAAGAGGTGTCCCTGCCTGTTTGCAGTGCTCCCTGCTTGGGCCAGGTGTCTTCCTCACTGGTTTTTCTGCCTCTCTTCTTTTTGCTCCTCTTGTAAAACAGCTGGGGCTGAGTAAATGCTGGCACAGGCAGCCTCATTCATATGGGGTTCCTCTGTCCCACTTGGCCAGAGCCCTGTGCCACTATAGAACTCAGACACTTAAAACAACATCTGGGTGAAGAAACAAAGTGAAGTGTAACTTACAGCTCACAACCCATTCCCCCCCTAAAAAGGAAAATGATTAACAGTTAATGGCTTGTCTGAAGAAATCCATCTCTTTAATGTCTTTGAGACTTCAAAAAGGCAAATGCCCTGAGATGACTGCTTCTACTAGCAATTCTGCTATATCTTGAATTTGTTACTTTAGATTTTTTTCCTAAATTATGAAATTAAGATATTTCTCTCAGGTAGCTAGTGGAAGGTGTCCCTACCCATGATAGAAGGGAATAAGCCTTTAAAGTCTCTTCCAACCCAAACCATTTCGTGATTCTATGATTCTATTTCCTTTTGGTCCAGTGCATCCTTCCCCAAAGGACTGGCATGATTTCTTGCAGGCTGGCAATCACGGTGAGGTTTGGAGAGGAAAAATTCAGGGAAGGTTTTGATGAAGAAAGAGGCAGTTCTTTTGCTCCTTGTCTGCAGGGTGTCTGTGCAGGGTGGAGTGGGGAGGCTGTGGTCAGGGAGAACTGGGTGCACCTGGATACCTGGGGAAGCAGGAGACTGTAAGAAAATGGCCCTGGAGGGCAAATGTTAAAGGGCGAGAACTGAGAGTCTGAACAGAGTCTGGAAATGGCTCTTTCTGCTCCAGTGGTGGGCAGGTCAGAAGCCAGGAGAAACCAGGAATGAGCTTTAGGCTGCAAATAATCTGGAAAGGGCTGGAAGAGTGTTAGGAAGGTAGAAATTGCTGCAAAGAGTGCAAGTAAGCATTTCTTATCCAGGAAACTGAGTACTGCAACTGAGAAGAAGCTCAGTGGGCAAATCACTGTGCAGAGGAGATGTCACCTCCATAGATGTCGAGATCTGGTGGTTGACTTACAGACTTCAGATCAATTTCAGAAGTTTAAGGTGCTTCAACTAGTGGCAAGTCATTGGCATTTGTGTCTTAATGTTTTAGGTAGAACACCTCTTATCTAATTTATCCTGTCATACCTTCTTCCTACTATCAGCATTTTGCAGTAGTTTTAACCACATGGATAGAAGACAAGGGAGAACATTCACTGGGTTGAATTAATTCGTGCAATAACTCATAACTTGCTTAATTGCCCTGAAAGTCACACCTTCCTCAGATCAGCAGTAGGCAAACTGGGAAATATCATATTCTCCTGTTTTTATTTTGATAAAATGGCTTTAACACTTTAACAGGGAGGATGTGTTTGCAAATCAAGAGCTAAATGTGACGTAAAATTATGTTGTTTGTATTTAGGCAGGGGATAAGCCCAAACAACCAAGTTAAAATCTCAGCTTTGCCCAACATAATGTTTCTGAAATCCTAGTCCAGGATTCTGCAACACTGGTTTATGCCAACAACAAAAGGATGATTGAGTCCTGACTGTAAGGTTTGGGTTCACCTTTATTTATAAACTGTGGCTGCTTCAACCCTGCCATAGAGGACAATGATCCAGTCAAAACTGCCTAGCAAAGTTCTCTCTGTACTTTTTTTATCAGCAGAAGTTTCCTTGATCATCATGTTCCTGCTATTTTCCTGGCTCTGATATTAACAGCATGAGTTGCCTGTAAAGTAGTACAAGACAGGGAAACACCACAGCATCTTTCTTCCCTTCTGAGCAGCCCTTCCAGACTCCTTTACTTGGTTGCTAGGATGATCTGGGTGCAGCACCACTTGAAATGACAAATTAAAAAAAAATAAGTCACTTTTTCCAACTTTAGGTGCTGCAACAACTCAACACAAACAAATTAAATGAAAATAATTAAATTTCAAATAGGACCTTGGTATCACTAAAAATCTGCCATCGTATCCGTGCAGACCCATAATAATTACAATGCATGGTAATAGAAGCCTAATGGTTGCAAAATGTTCTTTGGATTAATTGGCTTTGGCAGCTTACACACTCACATGATTTTCTACATTTTTGCCCATCCTGACAATCATTCTGTGCTCTAGGCAAGCTTTGCCTGAGCTGTCTGTCTTCATAACCATCACATTATTCTGGCTTTTTGAACATCATAGTGCAGTAGTTTGCCTCTCAGCATCCAGTATGGTTTAATCATGTCCTTATTTGTGCACCATAGTGCAGAGGATGGCTGCTCCTTTCCTTCAGAGAGCAGACACTTTGCACAGGGACGGTGTTCCTGGAGTCATGGAAAGTGAGTGGTGGGGCCTGTGGGGCTGTGGACACTGGTTCTGATCTTGCTTCATGGGGCAGGCAGCACTCAGGGATGACCACAGAAATAACAGAGGATCTTAGCATGGATTAGGGAATGAATGCCAAACCATGGCTATTTCTATGGGAATAATATTCACTGCACAAAACCACAGAGCAAGGGCTTGGAGCATGGCCTCCAAGCCCACTGTGGTTTGATAAGCTCATTCCAGAGTGGTTGCAGCTATGGGACTTGGAGACATTCCTCCTAATTCCCTACAGAGACATTGTGCTCAACTGGGCAGCTCCAGGTCAGCAGGACCATGACCCAGAGACATCACATACCCCACAGAGGGGCACCACATCCCACAGAGTCCCATCCTCACAGCAGGAGAGGATTTTACAGTGTTGTAACTCTGCAAGAACTAAAGCCCAGGCGTTGAATTAGATGACACTTAAGCATGGACTTAAATGCCTTGCTGCATCAGGGACTAAATTGCTTGGAATAAGGAAACAGAGAGGAATAAGATGACTTGCAACAGAGAGCCCACAGTACGGCAGATTAAGCCTACCTTTAAATGCTAGAGTTATTGAATTAAAACAGCAGTAGTGTAGGCACTAAAGTAAGCCTGTAGTAGCACAAAGTGTGGTGGAAGCACTGCTTTTTGTTGCTCCTCTCTGTGAGTTTCACAAATGCTGGGATATGGTTCTGCCAGTAAGATGCTATCGCTTCAGAAAAGAACAGTGGTGTTGCTGGTGTCTTACAGAACATCTTGAGAGAAAGGAGGAAAATGTCCCCAAATATGTACATCACATATGTCAGCTTGGGTCCTGCAAGTGATGTGGGTTTGTTTCTGTCACTACTAAGCTGTGCAGTACGTCAGACAGGGAGCAGCAGGGGCTGCACACTGTGGGAAGCTGCAGGGAAATCCTTTGGCCTGCATGGTCTACATGCAGAACAATGTGTGTGCTGGCACTTTGAAATCTGGGCTTGTTTGAAGCTGAAACTTGAAAGCAAACCTCCAGGGAGGAAGCAGTGTGAATGTCCTTTTTTTTTCTTTTCTTTTTTTTTTAAACCATGGAAGCTAAGAGCATTGAAAAAGCAAAGTCGAGTAGATGGGCAAGTCTGAATAGTCTCTTGGCTAAGCATCAGTTCAGGTTTTCAGGTCTGCTCTTGCACCCAAATACAGGGGTATGACTGGAGCTGTGCCATTCCTTTGTGGCTCTGGACTCAAACTAAAGCAAGGGCTGGGTGAGAGGATGCTTAGCGGATGCTTTTCCTGTGGTAGGTAGAGGAACATGCCTGCAGCACAGAAAAGTCCTGGCCACTGTGATGGGGCCAGTTCTGCAGCTTAGACACCTCCAGGTACCAAACAGCCTCACTCCAGCCCCCTTCCACCATTGCTAAAGTTTGTGGAAACGTCTTTAAGTTTTGCCGTCCAGAATTTGGGCTGGAATATTCCAGAATAATCCATTCTGTACCATCTGGGCTTCTTCCAGCTTTCCTGCAGTCTCTAGCACAGTGCAGCTGGCTCTAGGAGGGTGATGCTGTAGCCCCTGGCAGCATGCAGTCACAGTATGAATATGTTGCAGCTCTACAGCATTTCCCTCCGTGAGAGCTCCTGGCTGGAATGGGCCACAGAGGGCACTGACACTCTGTCTTTTGAGTGTCAAAGACCAGCCTTAGGCTGAAGCTCTCCTGAGCAAGCTTAGCACGGCCAGGGAAGCATGAAGGGCTTCAGCCTGTGCTTCTTGAGCTCATTCATGCAAAGCCCATCAGCAGGGATCTGTGTACGGACCAGAGGGTGTGTCCAGCCTGTGCCATGGTGGGGACACAAACAGCACAGGCCACCACAGACCCCAGCTCCATCACTAGCCCAAACTGGGGATGTGTGGTGGGTGCTGGGGGTGCAGTGGGATGCTGATTTCAAAGCAGGTCCTATTTCGGGTCGCAAGTAGCACAAGCCTGGAAACCTCCATACTGTGATCCAAATCACTAACCCACTTGCCTGGAAAAGTTTAGATACCTTTCAACAAATGCATTCATTTTCAAAACCCAGAGCTGAAGCCGAGGTCACATCCCTGATGCACCCAGACAGCACAGCATGTTGTGACAGCCCTTTAAAGAGTGACTAAACAAATGTAATGGGCAGGCACGAGTACTGAGGTCCCATCTGTCTGAGGAAGAGTCAGAAGTTAATTTAAGTGACTCCTACAACATGTCGCCTAATTCCAGTGGCAGCAAAGCTAATTAAGATGGAGTTGGTCCAGGAGTGCAGTGGTGTGTCAGGGGTATGGAGCAAACACTGCCACAAAGGCACAATCAAGTCACAGTTACATTAACGAGCTAGTCAGCACCGGGCATCCAGAGCCTGAGAGGAACTGCTCAGCAGCATCATTAGCTGGATATCTTGGTGCCATTGATAACTTCATGAATATTTCATACTCTCTTTCCAACCAATCTGTACTGACAACTCTTAACACAGAACTAGCTGGAGTAAAATGCACTTAATATGCAGTTGCTGGAGCTGTAAATTTATCATCAGATGTTATTTTCTTAAGAATGCTCCTCCAAGAGCCTGACCAGCTACTAAGCGACTCAAATGAGCTCCAAAGGCCAAAGAGCAAGTGGAGCACTTCTCTAATGAGTGTTTTAATGGTCCTGATAACACAGAGCAAGTCAGCAGTGTGGGCCTGTAGTCCTCGTTAGGGAATGTGAAATTAGCAGGTCCCTACGGACGGCAGTGCCAGCTCGAAGGGGTCGTGCCTGGAGAGCAAATGCACCAGTAGCTTCTTTTTCTCTGATGGGAATAAGCAACTTGGTTTAAAATTCGCCTGCTTTTGTAGAGATGTGAGGGAAGCTGTGTGTGCTGTGTTTGGGGTTGTTTTCTTTTGTTTTCTTACTATGTCGTTCACTCAAACTCTGCTTTTAAAACCAGCCCGTGCAGAGAGTGTGAGGGGTGCCAGAAACAGCTGCTGGGGCTCTCCTGCTGTCATCAGCAGGGAAGCTGCTGAGGAGGTTTTTGCAGCCTCTTCCAGGAAAACCAACTCAGAAAGAGTGAAAGACTTGAGGTACTTGGTTCAGGGGCAGCTGCAGGGGCCTTTTCACATCAGCCCCAGTTGAATGAGCAAATGAAGTCTGGGTGTTTTACTGCAACTCGCAGCAAAAGTGAAGCAAAGGCTGTTTTGTATGGATAAAATGTGTAAGACAACCCTGGAACAGTGAGGAGTGGTGGGAGATGGCATTGTCTGTGGTGGTGTAGGTAGAGCAGGAGCCTGTGCACCCTGCTGAGGCTACAGCAAAGCAGGGTCAGCTGAGAGGGAGGGGGAAGCCAAAACTTGCTGTGAAAACTTTCCGTGACTCCGTAGAGGAGAGCATCGAGCTCTCCAAAGGCTGTGTTCAGTGCCAGGATGGGCCAGGAGCCAGTGTGATGAAGGTACCTAAGGGTGACACAGATGGTCTGGTGGCCACGGGAAGGTGGCTGTGGGTGGCAGGAGCCTGGTGACACAGCAGCTCCCACCTGCAGGTGTGAGTCAGAGCCGCGGCCCCCGGCTGTGCCTGTCTCAGGACGCACTGCCTGCGGTCGTGTGAACGAGCACACCCGTGGTGACATGGCCCTGCTGCCCTGGGAGTGAGTAATAGGAGAGGTTTTCCCTTCCTTTCGCTTGTTTTCATAAGTTGAACATGAGCCTGAATTTTGCTTTGAAGAAGCTGCGCCTCATCCCCTGTCTCTCCGCCAGCCGCGGCTCCCGGGGCTGCCACTGTGGGCATCTCCTCGGAGCATGCAGGATTGTGCCTGCCCAGAGAAGCACCAAAGCCACAGGATCTGAGGCCCACGTGAGAACAGACACTGACAGGATGGGGAATTTCAATACCAGTCTCCCAGAGATGGGTTTTACTTGGTTCTCCCCATCCCAGCTCCAAACGCTGGCTGTGCCTGCACCGGGCAGACTCCAGGTCTGGCAGTCACGTGGAAAAAACCCCCACCAATTTGAATTGTAGCTTCAAATTGACAGCNAGGCAGGCTCCAGGTCTGGCAGTCGCATGGAAAAAAACCCCCACCACTTTTTAGGAGAGAAGAAGGAATTGTAGCTTCAAATTGACAGCAAGCTATATGTTTACATAACCCTCCTGTTTTTAAGCCAAGCCTGTGATTCAAGGGGAGGGTCTGGGTTAGCGGGAATGAAAGCAGATCCTTTCCTGTCTTGTCTGAGCTCCTGGGCTCATCCACCCGGTAAACACACCGCAGGAGGTTGGCACTTCCCATGCTGACACTGCTTGCAGCCAGCAGTGGAACATGTGGTAGTGATCTCAGCCCCATCGAGGACAGCTCTGGAAAGGCACTGTCCCTTTTTTTCCTCACTGGATTTACATCAGGAGCAAAGGGCCTCGAATCAGCAAGGATGTGCATGAAGTGAGGAGCTCCAAGAGCCCTTGGGGCAATCTGCCATGAAATTGGGTGGCTCCATCTAATGCCCCTCGTTTGTAGTTTTTGCAGTGCTCTCTTCAGCGATTTAGGGGCTTAGACTTTAGTTGTGTTCTTGTTTCCAGCACACAAAGTGGGTTACTAAGGAACACAGAGAAAAAAACCACAACTGCAGTGTTCTGCATCACTCTTTCCCTGTGTGCCTACATCAAAACTGCTGCTGCTGAGGAGCTGGTGCTCCTGAGGTTTGGCATGGAGCTGGCAAAGGGCTGGCAGGAGCGGGTGGCAGGGAGGAATGTGGATGAGCTCTCAGAAGGTCCTGTGGCTGGTGGAGCTGGGGAGTGTTGAACAGGTGATCTGGATCTAGAGCTAGATCTGGAGAGGAGGCAGGAGCAATCTCAGCTAGAAAATCAGCTGCCAGGGAGGGTCTGCCAGGGCCTGATCCTGCCTTGGGGCAGGGCACCAACTGCCTCTGCTCCCCAGGTCCCTTCCAGCCTTGCTACTCTGTGTTGCTGTGCTGTGACCATTACTGACAGTCCCACAGGGCAGTGAGCAGCCGCTGTCACCCTGAGCTCTGTCACTGCAGCCATTTGGCCCCCAAGTCCCCTCAGTAGCACCTGCCCTATCTCCTGACGTGAGCTCCCTGCAGCAACGTCCTGCTCCACCCATGCATTCAACTCTGCTCAGACAAACCTTCTCTTGACCTTCTTTGACATTCCCTGACATTCTTTGATCCTCCTTGAGCTTCCCTGACCTTCTTCAACCTTCCCTGACCTTCTTCAACCTTCTTTGATCTTCTCTATCAGCGCAGTTAGGAAACTGAATTCCTACAAATGGTGTAGTCCCAGGGAGCTACAATGCAATCACATTATCTTCTTGCTTCCACTGTCAGGTTTGGAGGTTTGGCTGAGCCCCAGATTTACCTTTTACAACAAAACTGCTCAGAGTTGTGTCCTTGTATGTTGGGGGCCTGTGGGGTCCCTGTGGGCTGCCTTGCTGTGTGGAGGGTGAGCCAGCTCCCAGCCAGGCACAGGACAAAGGGATGGTGTCCAACCAAGTGTGAACCCTCAGAGATGTTGAGGTGCAAGCTGGAGATGTGGCTGGCAGGGCATCTTCAGCTTTAAGGCAAATGTGGAATGTCTTGACTGGCCTGTACTTTGCCTCTCTGTAGAACACAATCGATTAAAATTTGATGCATGCTTAAGCAGCACTTAATCAGAAGGGTCAAATGTTAATACTATATAATTTATTTCTTCTTAGTTAACTTTCGAGCAACACACTGAGAAAGATTAATTCTGCGTCTTTCTATCGCCTCTGCAACCAGGGCAGCAGCAGAATTGCCACAGATACTGCAAGGATCTTCCTACATTTTATTCAATTAAGTTCATTTTTATCTCTCTCTAATCATAAAAATATAAAAACAAGATGATATTGCCACTGGTGATTATGTAACAAGCCACTGGACAAGAAAGAGCACATTTAAAGTTGTGGTATAAGCAAAGGATATTTCGGGGGTTTTGATGACCTTGAGTATTGAAGCTGAGAGTGAAACAAATGTATGCAGTTACAATGCATTTAAAATACAGGAGTGAAATAATAAATCAGCTGAATAGTTGTAAGGAAATTGAAAATTGTGGAGAGAGAGTAACAAAACTACATAAAGATTGAAGGACTTATGTCTGTTGCTAAGAATGGTAATGAGAATATGCAATTCGAAGAGGTCTAAACTGCCCTTGAAATACTATTATAACTTGTTTGAAAAGACATCTATGATTTGTATGATTTTTCCAAATGCAGTACATTTCTTTGCATCTTTGTTCATTGAAAGCCTCAGAAATATATCTGAAATAAACCCATATCAGAGTTGAAAATAACAGAATGTTCCAGGAAATCAAATCAAAAGCATTTTTTAATTGGTAGAGCTTCCACAGGGGGAAGTATTATGGTGTAGAGACACAGCAGCAGGATCCAGGTTAATTCTCTTTTCTTTTTTTCCCTCCTATAAATAAATGACCAAAGGGAATAAAAAGCATCGGTTGCTTTACAGAGCAAACCATCGCAGCAGTGCTCTACTGAACATCAAAATGCTGAGTATTAACTTTGTTGGTGCTGCTTATTTCTCTCTCTGTCACATTTAGCTGAGACCAAGTGCCTGCATACAGCTCCTGCTGTATCTGCTGCCGTTGTGCACAGTACGTGTCAGCACAGTAATTGGGAATGCTGGGAAGGCAATGAGGAAGTCAAAGAGGCAAAGGGATTCAGGACTCAATCCAAGGGTTATCCAAGTCATTGGGAACCACCCTGTGGGCTCCCAAAGCCTTTGCAAAGACCCTTTCACTGTAACCACATCTGAGACACTGCAACAGGCATTACTTAACAGGCTTCAGCAGAGAAACAGAAATTTTCTTTGAAAGTATGTGTCAAACTCCTAAATACTATTTCCAGCAAAAAGGTCACTTAACAGCAGCCACCAGTGCAGACAGAAGAGGAAAATGAAGTCTTCCTCACCTCTCAATGACACAATGCAATGAGTGCTGGTAAATGGCTCTGAAACAGGGCCTCTGGGTTGCTCCACGGCTTGGCTATAAATAACAGTTCTCTTTTGATAAACTTTAAACCCATGTTGTAAGCATGTTCCAGACAGGGATGGCTGTGTCTTAGACATTGTTGCAAGTCACCCACAAGAAAGTGGTAGAGTTTATTTTGAAAGGCGGCTGCAAGCAAAACTTCAGTAACGAAAACTTATTTAGAAAGCTTTAATGTTTTTAATGCAGCATCTCCAACGAGGTCCTGTAAGGAGTGGGACTGTGTGGGAAAATGTTGCGTCTTCCAAAGAATCGTTTAGGTTGGAAAAGATCTCTAAGATCATAATTGTTACCCCAGCACTGCTGTGTGCACCACTAAACAATGTCCCTAAGTGTCACATCTACACATCTTTTAAATCCCTCCAGCGATGGTGACTCCATCACTGGCCTGGGCAGCCTGTTCCAGTGCCTTTGGGTCAAGAATTTTTTCCTATAGAAGGCACAGTTTGCTTCTTTTTAACAACTATTCCTCTTTGTGTGTCTAAAGTCCACACTTTTAACTGGCTGTGAAGAGGCAGAGGACCAGAAAAGGATGTGGAAATAAAATAAACCAGAGAGAGACATGTTTGCTACCATCCAAATAAGTGGGTTGGGTTTTTTTTTTCCTTTCTTGAAGATTCAACGCACAGAAGTCAGGAAAATCAAACTTACGGTTCCCCCAACAGCCATAACTCTGCTCCTGGAAGAGAAAGAGCAAGACATAAATATAACCTCATACCCAGCAGCACGTGCAACGTATGTGCAAGGAGGTAAGTTATGGGTGCTGTGGGAACCGTGATTTTCAATGTCCTGACTTCTGAGCTTAAACTTGCAAGTCCAGTGCTCTGGGGAGTTTCTTTCTTTTGTTTTTGCACCCTCTAGTTAGAAAATGTATTACGGCTTTTGCTTTGCTTTATGCCAGAATGGCAATTTGTACCCTGCAAGTGACTGAAAACTCTGTTCTTCATGAGAATCACAGAATGGCTTGGGCTAGAAAATCACCTTGTTTCAACCCCTGGCCACAGGCAGGGACACCTTCCACTATCTCAGGTTGCTCCAAGCCCCATCCAACCTGGGCTTGAACACTTCTGGGGATGGGGCAGCCACAGCTTCTCTGGGCAAGAAGATGATCACAGTTATTATAAATAGATTTTCAAGGCTCTGTGTGTGTGCTGAGCTGACCCCTGCAGGGGCACCTGTGTGGAGGTTACAGTTCTCCCTCAGCAGGGTGTCTACATGTCAGTGAAGAAAGAGGCGTGATGGGAGATCACACTACCTGTTTGCTTTCATCACATGTACCCTCAGAGCTGGGGTCAGTTATGTCCCACTGATCTGTCATCTTCACGACAATAAATTTGCATATCTCTTTTAAATTCCTACTTCATTCTCCCAGATGAAGTTTTCAGACGTTTAGAAGATTTTTACTAAGTGTGAAGAGAAAGTCTACCATCCTTTGCATTTCAATTGGGCTTGGTATCCTAAGGAGTGTGTATTGATGACTCTCCATAAATTCCACACATAGTTACCCTGTTCTCTTACTAGTGATACTGATCTACCATTAAAATCATTTTCACAGAAATTATTATTAAAAAGTAGTATAAAATACCGTCTGTTTGGCAGTCTTTTAAAATAAATTTGTTAAAGGGTCAGTAAAACTTGTCAGCCCTGGGTACAAAACCTGCTGTCTTCCTTCCAACTGTGGGCCCCTTGTGCTGAGAGAGACAATAAGAGGAGAATGAAATCACCAGGGATGGTGATGCTCAGTGGCTGGAAATTTTGCAATTTTGGCAGACCCATGGTACATCAGTGGTAAACCTGACCATGCCAGAGGTGTGTATATGTGAAAGCAAATGCACACCAAAATGCCTTGATGGTTTCCTTCTGCTGTTGTTCAGATTACCAGGAGAGTCTCTCCTGTGGATAATTACATACATGCTGCTTGTGGAGGTAAAACCCAAGCTGATACTGCATCTAGGGAAACATCTGTCTTACTTTATCAGGTCAAAGTCTTTTTGAGTCTGTTTGTCAAAGACTTTTTTGAGTCTGTTTATGTTTCCAGGGCTGCTTAAACCATCTGCCTCCTGCCAGAACCAAGTAGAGGTTACAGAACTTTTTTGTTAATGTGTTTTGGAAAAAAAAAAATCAGTTCAAGCTGAAAAGACTTTAATACATTAAAATTCATCCCCATGAAGGCCAGAGTCTCAGATCCACATGTGTAAGTTTGCTGACTAGGGGTAGATTCAGATATGCTCTGAAGGGCTCTGTGGATTTACCAGCAGAGTTTGTAAACTTGGGCTTGTGCTGTATCACCACGTTAAAAATACATCCAAATGGCAGCTCATCCTCTACACATCCTGCTCAACTGCAAATCTTCACTCTGGGAATATTTAACCATACCAGACTTACTGAGGACCTATGTAAGAAGGAATAACGTGGCGTAAATAAGCTTCATCTGACTTTTTCTTGCAATGCTTTGTGCAGACTTAGCACGCACGTCAGGTGTCGTGGTAGCGGTTGGAAATCCGTAACGCTGACAGTATTTGGTAATAAAATAATAATCGCTGCATGTATCTCTGATGGGAAGAGATTCACATCCTTTTGAATCCCTAATTGTGTGCCACACTACATTAGAGGCAGATAGTTCATTGTCTCCACCTTTCAGAGAAGGGAAATTCAGAGCAATATGCAAGACGTTCCAGAAATAAGCTGGTTTAATGAAGCAGCAAATTAGACCCTTCTATCTCTTTATTTAACATGTAGTCCCTTGAATTTATCAGAGTTCATTACAGAAGAGCAAAATGGAAAAGAAGCTGCAAAATTCATTTGTGATTAGAGCTAATGATTTTGAAAATGGCTTTTCATATTTTTCTAGATAACAGCTATTATTTATTATTAAATTTATGTCACATTTGCTCTAATCAAATTATATTCTCTCCCTTCCCTTGTTCCTGTTGTTTATGGTTTGGGTTTCATAAAAAGAAGAATCATAAAGATGCTATATGTTTCTTGCCAACTGCAGTGCCTTTGACACAGCTTCTGATAGCTTACTCCTGTGACTCATGTCAGAAGAATGGTTTTAAAATTTCCTTCCTGATTTAATCCTTCTATACCACTTGACAGATAATGAATCCAAGTAAATGCACCAATACTTTTTTCCCCCCATAATTTCAGTTTCAGACATGGAGTGAGTAACGGAGTCAAGGCTATAAAGTCAAAGGAAGAAAAAAAAACATTTAAACAGCAAAATAAAAATAGTTAGAGCTCCTGCCTCTCTCCAAGCTCTGCTCCCCATCCTGCTGCTGGCAGGTGAGTAGGTGCAAACTGAGGGAGGTTTACATCCACCCTGCTGCACATCCCTGCACATCCCTGACAGCACTAATCCTTCTCAGGGCTGAAATGAAGGAATTGTAGGATGGCAACATTAATTTTGCTGTGGTTTATCAAATGTTATCACAAGTGTGGGTACTGGAGCCAGTGTCAGGCTCTTGGCTGAAGCTGGAGGTAGAACAGGGACCTTTTATGAGGCCCTTCCAGGGCAGAAAGAGCTTTAACAGTTTTCCTGATTTTGCCAGCTTTGTTTTTGGTCTTATCACAGCTTCCTGAAGGAGGCTTTGTGTTGTGATATGAGTTTGGTAAAATGCTTTCAAGATGCTTCATAAATCGGAGTTGCTTAAGATGAGGTTGAAACTAGCTGATCTTTAAGGTGCCTTCCAACCCAATCCTTCCTATGATTCTAGGAAATGTGGTGTCAGCCCGTTAGCTCATTTATCCATGCAACTTCTTTTCTCTGCTTTGTTTAATATTTGAAAATATTATTAATAGTTAATGGACCTTATTCCAGAATACCAGACATGGAATCACAATTTTTGACGTATTAAGTGAGCTGCTTGTGTTATTTTTGGGAAGGATCTCCTGAATCATTGTTTATAATGACTGTTACTTTGCTCTGCTCTTTCTTTTCAGCCTCTCTCTTGCTGCAGTGTTTTTTCTTTCTTCTTCATGTGAGGAAACCAGAGTATGAATGGGAAAAGTTCATTTGTGATGTGGCCAGCCCTGTGGTCTCAGGAGAAAGTCTGTGGTTATTATTTCCTCCTATGAGGAGTTTGTGGATGACCATTTGAGCTTTGGGAGGAATGGTTTCTTTAGCAGACCATGTGCAATCTCTGGGCAACAGAACCCCAAATGTCCCCAAGATAATGCTGTTAGACCAGCAGTGCCCTGGGTCAGACGGCCACTCCATGCCTGAGAGATGAGGGGCTACAGCATTTAGTCCACAGGCTCTTTCTGTCTGGGTTTCTGATGAACTCAGAGATCTTGTGCATTTTGCTTCTAATTCTCTTCTCCCAAAGGACACAAGGGGTTCCCGTACATGATATGTGACCAAATGACCTTGCTTGTAAGTTTGTTAAACACACAACTAGGAATTAGCTGTAGCAATCTCCCCACAGGGCTCAAGCAATGAAAGGAAAAACTCATTATTCAATACCTTATTTCATGCTTTGGAAACAAAAGCCACAACCTTAGCACTTCCTCCTCTTACAGCCTCATGGTTTCCATCAGTCTTTTCAACTCATAATGAGATTTAGTGCTGGAGAGAAATAGTTGTGCCAGAAAACCAAGGTGGGGCTTTTCTGGTCAAAAAAAAGTAATGAAATCTGTAGAAAAGCTCAATTTTTAAGCGGAAGAACAAAGCTGATGCCACCTTTCAAAGGTCTTTGACGTCGTCCCCCAACTCCTGCTACGTCAGGAATACGTTGGTGGAAAGTCTGTGAGATCCCACTGAGCAAACTTGCCAGAGCTTCTCTTTGTGCCAAAAGAAACGTCCCGTGGACGTTCATGCAGCCTCGGTTAGCTCATGGATTAGGTCAGGCTGGACACGTTGGGAACACGCAGCTATTCCCCATCTCTGCATCACCAGGTAGAATTGCTGCTGCCAATGGGCTGGCAGAGGGGAGAGGCTTTTCCCAGAGTGATCTGTGTCATATCGTAAAGGGAAAAGGGGGAAAAAACCCTCTGTGGCTGTGCAGCTCCTCCAGTAGATTGATTCTGAAGGCAGGAGTGCAGTAAAAGTATGTTTTCTGCTAATAAACTGAGCAGAAGTGACAGGGAAGTCAGTGCAACATGGGGCATGCATCTTGCTCTTTGCTATTTTCCTGATGATCTTGTCTTACCCCAGGCATTTTGCAGACAAGTGCAGTTATCTCTTATCCCTGCTAAGGATGCAACAGGAAATACAAATACTTGAAGGGTCAGGATGCGGTAAAGCTGTAATAACTCGTGGAATTTGCAGCTAAGTAGGAGTATAAGAGTAATAAATATTTGAGTTTATCATACAGCAATCTTAAAAATACCCAGTTCAGGGTTTTATATAATTTTTTTTTAATATTCAGAGGGCTTAAAATATGGATTAATTTCTCCCGGTTATGACTAAACACCACATCAGGAAGGGCTAGTATGTGGTTTGAGATGCAGAGTTGTGCATGTACCTCACCCAGCATGCAGCATTCTGCAGCCCAGACCTGCTTCTGCCTGTATGTGACTCAGTCCCAAAGGAGCAGGTATTCCTGCTGCAGTCCACCCTGAAAAAGGACCCTTAATATCTGATGTCTGCCACTCATCCAGCCAGAACACCCCACTTGCTATGTCACTGCCACCACCAATGGAGAGGCACTAGCTATGGGGATTGTGATCAAAAATACCAGCGTGCAAGGTTACGGCAGCAGTAACAGTGGTTTAAGGCTCTCCCTTTAATTGAGCTGCTTTGGCCACTAGTAAAACACCACAAGGGCCGAGGTGGGACCACACAAATGCCTTGGGGATTGCTCACTCCTGGCACTGTGCCTGCCCCGGTGCACAGCAGGCCCAGGACCACTGTTCTCCCTCCTCCTGCCCCAGCAAGCCGAGCTGGAAGTCAGGATTCCAGTGCCCTTGGCTATGGCATCAGCCTTGGAGGGAGCCCTGCTGCAGGCTGGAGCTGGCCAGGCAGTGCTGAGCACGAGCGCCTTCACGTCACCCAAGGACCAGCCTGCACAGCCTCACGGGAACCACCATCAAAGCTCAGCCATGTGCCTTACAATGATTAATCTCCATACTAACACAGCCCTGATGAGTACACTCAGGGCTCTAATCTTAATGAATCGCATAAAATGTTGTGCCCTTTGGAAAGGCAAATACAACCCCGGTAATTATGAGCCGCTTTAGTTTCTGCCCTGACATCCAGCTCTGCCTGTTGGGTTTGCTGTCTCCGCATGCAAATTGCCTCAGCACACCTTTGCCTTTGGATCACCAGCAAGCTCTGACAGTAAGGTCACCCCTGCACCTGGAGTGTGTCTGGAGGTGTAGGAGCAGGTGCTGGAGGTACAAGGCAGAGATGGTAATTACTCACTCATTTCCCAAATGAGCATATGAGAGGTGGCACTGACCCAAATCCAGTGCTGCCATGGGAGCAAACCCAAAGCGGAGAAACAACATCAGGCAGGGCCAGGCAATGAGCCCCTCATTTCCTTGGAGGTGTGGGGGTATGGGTAGGCAGCCTGACCAGGAGAGCAGGACCAACCTGGGGGTCCCACAGTGTTGAGCAAAGAGCTGTGGTGTGGCCCAGTGTGCAAAGGGCTGGAGCAGCAGCGGGGGCGGCCTCGCTCTCCCTCCAGGACCTCCATGGCATAGCCCAGCCTTTGAAGCTGCAACAGTCAGGGCTGCTGCTGGGGAAAAGAACTGAGGATTTGGTTTGTTCTTTTTCAAAGGCTTTATTCCTCTGACAGCTGAGCTGGAGTCAAACCCGACTGTCCGCTGAATCCAGCCCTTTTATTTTTTCCCCTCTTTAAGTTCCGAGTTTGCACTTTACATACAGTCATGGCAGGCTTAAGCTTGACTGTCAGAATAAAAGCCTTTTCTTTTCATATCGCTTCCTCGCCACAGTTCAAAACACCTCCAACCCAAGTGATGTGAGCTTCAAAGGCTTCCCCACACTGCACCCAGGGCTTTCCCCTGCTGCAGCCTATTCCAGCCTTTCTTGATGGCCTGCAGATCTGAGGGAAACCTGTGGGGTTCCAGTTGCTTAACTGAGAGCTGTCAGGGTGCAGCAGAGAGCGGGGCTGTAGATAACAGGCATTGCAGATAACTCCCAGTGTGCTGGGAACTGGTGTTTCTTATGCAGGGAGATCACTCTGTCCTGCTATTGGAAGAGCTGGGATGGATTTGCCCTTGTACATAGAAACCTCAAGAGCTTCTGCAGCTTATGTTGGATTAGAGGAAGAAGCACAAACAACCATAGCCATTTCTAGGCCAGAGGAAAGCCCCAGCTCCAGGGAGGGGAGGAGTTAACTCCTGGGTACTGCTGGTTGAGCTCAAGTTTGGGTTTGTCTGTGGCAAAGCTTGCTCTTCCGTCCTCGTTCTGGGCAGCTTTTCTGGTAGAGGAAGTTGTTTAAGATGCTGATAAAGATGATAATGTAGAGAGGGATTTCTTTAAGTTCCTGATTTATTGAAACCACACACTTTGCTTTGTTTTCCCCTAAGTTTGTATTTCATGGTAAGCAAACGGGAGTATTCAGTTGGAGAAAACGATGTGCATGATCAAATATGCTGCTTCATTTAGCCTTATTTTCAACAGAATATCCTGTTTATGCAGTTAAGAAAAGGTAAAATCCATGTCCGTGAAAATGGTACCTGCTTTTTTAAAAACCCATGCAAATTGCTGGCCATGTCACTCCAAGCTGTAACAAGGAAGGGCAGAACAAGGAGTAGACATGGGGAAGTTTCAGCTAATAACATTCATTCACACAGGAGACGGAAAGAACAGGAAAAGGTCAGTGTAGACTAACAGCTGTGCATTTTTTTCAATGGAAGATACACTCCTCTCTCTTTCCTCCTAGGCAATTAGTGTAATCATGGGAACCAGCCATCTAGCAGATTTCTGACTGAACATGCTCTCAGCATTGGCTAGGAGAGGTAAGGCACTTGACATTATGCCAGTTAAACACAAAGCACTTGCTGCTTAAAATGTCATCTCAGACATGACGATGAAATGAGCTGGAACTGTCCCAGCTCTGACTATTAACCTTGGCAGGATGAAGGCTGTGAGGACACCACAGTGGCACATGTGAAAGGGAACTGAATAGGTAGAACAGAAAAGGTTTTACTGGAGGATTTAAATACCTGAGAACTGATTTGCTCCTGCTCTTTACTGTGTTAGGTATGTAAAACTAAGAGATGGCTGGTTACATCACTCACTGGATGCTGGGTAAACTGAAGGAAATATTTCATCATCTGTAGTGTAATTGCTCTGCCTTGCTGCAGGAAGTTGAGTAACTGGGTTTAGAAAGAGTTGGATTTAGAAAGAGCTGGAGCAGTACCTGCCTGTTCTGCTCTTGATGCTTCCAACAGGTCTGAAGATAGTCAGCTGTTAGTGCAACCATGGGTTGAGGGACCTCAATCAGATGTCTCAATGTTTCTCAGAAAAAGAAATCTTGAACATCCAGCACTGCAGGATAATCCTGGCTGGGCAATGACCCTCATAAGGAAGCCTATTTCTGATTTATTCATGGAACCACTACATGGAGTGATCAAGGGAGGTTTCACTTTAGGAAATAGTGCTGCTCCCTGGAGAACAAGTAATGGACTGAACTTAGGAAACCACATTTAACTGGTTTCTCACTACTGCACACTCCTGTCAAGGCACTGAAGTGTATTGGTCACTGAGGAATTCCTAAATTAGATATGCCATGATTGGAATTAATAACACCATGAAAGAAACATGGCAAAATAGGATAGCTCTCTGTAAGCAACAGCCTGTTTGTTGCACATCCTAAAGCCTATGGATGTTGGCTGTAGCCTTGTCTTCAGATTCAGCAGTATTTGCATGAGGCTGTAGTTAAAGAACATCAGTGTTTTGAACATTTGGGATTATTTTTGTATTTTCAAGCCCAATTTCCAAAATATAGTAGTGTCCTGGGAAGGGATTTTCTATATAGCACTTGAAAATCCAGGCTTTAGAGGGAGAGACTGGAGACTTGCCAGGGAAAGAGCCAGCCCCTCTCCAGAGGCAAAAGCCCACTTATGTTGCTGATCCTACTAAATATGTGAAAACTTGGTTTTACGAGTCTAGTTCCTTGCCTTGTTTCCAGCAGAGTTTCATCAGCACAGGGTTAAAATGGATCTCCTGAGCTTCAATGTATTGTCAAGGCAACAAGAAACGTTATGGTCTTATTCAGCCATTTTCCCACAGCTGTGTTAGCCTCAGGCAAAGCTGCTTCAGGGGGACCCTGGTCACAGGAGGGAGGCTCCTTCAGCAACAGGAGATGTTGGCCTTGGGGGAAATAGAAAATGTCACTGTCACGTGTCCCTGGGCTGGCCCTGCTGTTTTGACATAGTCAATAGAAGAGGAAAGTGCACTGTGTGAAATAGGGCAAAATAGGTGGTGCAGGTCCACATCTGCAGCACGGGCACGTTGGCTAATGAGGCAGGTCTGTGGTGGGGAGAGATGAGCCAACCTGCGTGTGCATGGCCCAAAAATCCCTGCCATGGCCCGAGGCCATCCAAGAATGGGAATGAAGACAATACCAGCAGCCAGTAAGAACTGAGACAGCAGAGCTGCTGCTGGGCTGCATGGCTGAGCATGGAGAACCTCTTTCACACCTTTCACCTGTCACACCCCAACCACGCTGCTTTCTGCTGCTTCCTTTCCCTCAGCCTCCTGCTGTCCTCATCCTCCTCTCCCTCCATCCCTCCTCATCTGTGGTCTAGTGACTTCTGCCCAGATAATAAGCTGTTGGGAGGATGAGATGCATCTTCCCAGCACTGGGCTGGCGGCTGAGGCAGGCAGCCAATGCCAGCCCGCATTGCTGGGGGTTTGCTTTTGTTTGATCTTCACCATAAAAGCAACCAATTTGAATTCCTGGAATAATTAGCTGCCCTTTGCACTAGTGGCTCTTGAAAAGCAAGCTGGCAGAGGAACAGAGTGGGAAGTAGGAGGATGAGGTGGATAATTTGTCCTTTGTAGCAGCTCATCCTCAGGAGATGATGCAGTAGGTCACACTCTTCCCTCGAAAGCCGAGGCTTGGCGGGCGCACTGAGCTGCAGAGGCAGCTGAGCTTCCCTGCTGCCTCCTGCCCACAGCCACCTCCTCCTGCCCTGACCTGGGGTCTGCGTGCACCTCTCGGTCAGATTAACCCAGCCAAGCAATAAAGTGATTGCAGGGCTGCAGCCCCAGGACATGCCCTCACCTCCCTGTGCAGGACTCACCCTCCTGAGCAGTTTGTCAGCTGTATCCAGCTGAAAGATAAACCTGAGATGCTGACTTCCTGGTGATGCTGAAAACTCTGTGACTTTTCCTCAGAACAGCCCAAATAGATCTAAGCTCCACATTTATTTTTTGCATCCTCAGAGAAAACCCCAAACACCACCAACCAAGCTGGGGGTGGGGCTCTTTTTCTTGTCTAGCCAAAGGTGTTCTTTAATATGGGCATGTGAAGTTAAACACCTGCCAGTTGTCACCCTGGCTCTGGTTGTGTCCCAGCCACAGCTGAAGTAATTCAGGAGGATGCGATTCACTAAGTACTCTGGGATTCTCAGAAATATAAGTCACTAGAGAGACACTACAATTTTCTAAGCTCATCCTTAAGGGAGTAGTAAGTGAAGTTTCTGTGCTGGAGGTAGCTCTGGTGAGGGGAAGCATTTTGCAGCCATCCCTACAGGGTTGTTAATGCATGCTTTTTGCTAACATGCCATTTCGCTGGAATTTTCACCCTTCTGAGCAATCTTGATACGGATGAAAAGGAGAAAAAGGAGCTCAGTGGTACTCCAGGCCCTGGAGGCACCTTAGCTGGGCTCTGCTGGGAATACCTGCCTTCCCATGGCAATAACAGAATGAAGCAGTGCAAAGTACAGGGATGAGAGAAAAAAGTCAGAAATGAGAAAAATGGGAGAGAAATTAAGATTAAAAAAAAAAAAAACCAACACAAAACACACAGGGGGGCTGAAAGAAAGATCAGAAAGTGGAGGAGATCCTCTGTGTATGTGTTCTCCCTGTTTCTGCCCTGGATGAACAATGCCCAGAGCATCAGGGAAGGCTGGAGAGCCGTGAAGCTGCCAGTCCCCCATTAGCACTGGTCAATGCCCCACCCAGAGGGATGGACAGAGATGTGGCACCAGCTGCCTCTGCTTCCCTCCCTGCAGATGACACCCCACATATTGCCACGCATCGGGCACCTCCTATACATACCCAAAACTGACAGAACAGCTACAGCTGGCACACACCTCGGGAAGACAGTGGGACAGAATGAAGGTGCAGAACAAGGGATTTCAGTGGTGAAATTCCCAGCTGGTTCTTGGAATTTGCAATACTCAGGATGTAAAATCCAAGCAGCTGACTGTTGTTTCTGGGCATTGCCTCCTTGGGTAATTCTTTCCTGGCCTAATATGCGAATAGGGGCAGGAGCACAACCTGTCCTGTGTCCTCACACTGGCTACCACCACATTCCAGACAAGGACTGGAAAAGTAAAGCAACAAAACCAAATCAGAAACTAAACTGTGTGTTAAGGAGGAAAAAAGCCCTGCTCAAGGAATCCATGTGGCACCAGTACAGTTAATAAAAACTGAACAAGTGACCTCTTCCTGGTCCCCTTGGAGACAGTGGGATTAGCAGAATTCATAGTGCTTCTGCTGGTTTCCTTCATCAGGGGCACAGAGGAGACTTGTGTGGTGCCTGGGGAGGTGTAGGAGGCAGAACTGAAAGGGACCAGAGGGATCCATGAGGGCCCTGGCAGGGAGGAAAGGTGGGCTGGATTATTTACTAAATACAAGCCTGCTTGGCTTTGGTCTAGCCAGTTCCTGTCAAGGAGTACAATAAATTGCCTTTCTGTGGTGTGAGCAGAGCTACAACGATGCCCTCCTGAATAACCTGCCTCCGGTTCTTGTGTTTGGGAGATTTCTATGGCTGAGGAAGCCTTCACACCTCCTTCCCCCATGGCCCAGTAAGTCCCATCTCAGTGAAAAATGCCCTCCCTCTGTAGGTTCAGGTGTGCAGGGAGAGAGCGTGGCTCTGCCAGACGGTCCCCTGGCCACAGCTCTGAGCTACCAACCCACTTTGGCGTGCAAAGGAGAGCTGTTTCCCACCAAGAGCAATCAGCGGGAAGAAAAAAAAGGTTGAAAGAATGTTTCCCCACAGTCCAGCTAACTCCCCAGACCAATTCCGTATCTTCTTGGCAAAAATTCCACATTTTTGAAATGACATATCTGAAAATTACAGAAAGGCATTGAGTCCCTGCCCATCACATAAATCCGCAGTTCCCGCTGAATCATGCGGAATTGTGCTGCCCTGGACTTTGCCAACGCAGTTACATGTCTGCGTAGAAATCTAAATAAAATCTGTGTGCAAGTCAAACAAGTAAATTTCATGAGTAACTAGAAATTGTTAGTTTTTGTGGTATGTTGGCAGCTTTTTCTTATTCTAGTGACGTTTCCTGAGCAGACTCTGTAATATTCCACTTCAATCCCTCTGAGCTGACGGGAGAGCGTGTACTTCGCAATCAAAGTGATTCATGCAATTATATGAGCCAGTGCAGAGTGAGAATCCCTAACCTAGAACATTAGCACTTATCTGTTAAATGCTCTTTTTTAACATACTGCAGAACCATCATCTTATTCCTTACATAAGGTTCTTCATGGACTACTATGACAACAGCAGCACTGAAAAGCAGTGTAATGAGACATAAGGAACACTGGGAATATGTCACTACAACAGTGGCTCGTTACAATTATTCTTATCTGCCCTCAGAAATAAAAACACTTATTATACAATAATAACAATAAAACCACAGCTTTTTTATTGCTTAAGATCTTTGTTAATCTGTTTCATTTTTATTAGCGTATTCATGAGGCTGTTTCTGTTTGTACACTGGTCATTGATTTGTTCTGTGAGAATATGTAACTAAGAAGAGAGAGGTGTGGCTAATCCTATGAGGTGAGAATATTCCTGAAATTGCGCCAGAAATGTTACAAAGTTTGTTGATCTATTGGAAAGGGCTTGGAGATAAGCTACCAGAATCACTTAATGGTGACAAAAATGTTGCTGTGTAGTGAGAAAGTAAGAGGGCTCAATGTTAATAAACAGGTGTTTATTAACATATCCACCTTATAATTACATGAAGAACGTGAAAATTCTTTAAGTTAGAGAGCATAATATTATCTGGTCATCCAGAACGGTGAAATTCAAACAGGGAATAAGGTTTTAAGAGTTGGAGCAGTTTGCTGAGGGAAGCAGTGAATTCTTCATTGTTATAAGTCAATATTTGATTTCTCTTGACATCTGGGCTAGTTTAAAACACAACCTCCCTCTCCACATTCAAGATTCACTAACGAGATTCATGGCATGATTTAGTAGGAATGCAGACAGTAGTGCCTCCTCTAATCTTAAAATCTTCACATCCCTTTAGACTTTTAAAAAATTATTTTATTTGACGTCAGAAGAGGCCAGACCTGAGCCTGAGGGGTGTGGATGCTGCTGCTCTCCTCACCTGCATCCCATCCCGGGGCAGATGCGTGCTGACCTCTCAGATTTGCCTACAAGCTCCCACAAGCAGCAGCCTCATGGACATCTCCAGAGGCAGCTACCAGTGTGAGAACTGCATCTACCAGCCTGAACTGCCTTTCATTCTCTGTGCGTTACGCAGTTACACAAACCACTCTCTGTGTGATCCAGGACCACACCAGTGGGTGCCCAGACTTGCTAAGCCATTTACACCTTGGATCCCAGCTGGCATTTACAGTCTCAGTGAGATCTGCAGGTAGGAAGCCTCTGTTTTTCATCCAGCCTGCTGCTGGTAACCTGCGCAGGCACTGGCCAGCTCCAGCCACATCAGAGCTAGAGCCAGAAAACATGGAATTGATTTACAGAAATTTTTGCAACTCAAAAGAAGGTAAATGGTATTTGAGTGAATGCTGGAGACCCAATGTCAGAGAAATGGCCTCTTCTGCCTCCTGTATAATCCACAAAAGAGAGGACAAATGATCAAGAAAGGTCTTGGGCTGGTCCCCTCAGCTTCACTGAACATTGTAGATTGACCTAAAGCAGAAATGTTGGGTGAGACCTGTAACCCAGGTTACAGCTTAGAAATTTGGATACTCTTGCATGACTTTTGTGTTCAGGTTATTCCAGGCACTAAAGACAACTGATTTGGTGTCTTCCATACTTTGGGTGAAACTCCTATACGTAGACTGTAAATCTATATAAGCATCTGATGTAAAGACATTCTTCCTGTCTGTGTAAGAGTCAGCAAACTTGCACCATTTTGCTGAATCCAGACCATTCTCGGATATATAGTTTGAAGGATTAAACAAATTAGATACTGTTGTTATTAAGAGTGTTTTTAGGACAAAAAGATAATTCTCCTGTCTTGCATGATATGCTTTTTCTAATTTCTTTTATGAGAAAATTATCTTTTTAGATAGCTGAGGTATTCACATTCTTAGTCTTTAAAATTCTGTAAATTCTGTAGTGCATTATCACTTGAATAGGCCACAGAATTTTTTGAATGCCTACTCATAGAGAGCTTTCAGTAAAATTGAGGCTTTGAGAAGAACCAGAGAGACCTGCCAACTGTGTTGAAAGCTAAAAAATAGGTGTTTCACTCCAGGTTCTTAAAGAAACTGAGGACTTTTGGATGATCATTAACATACTGTGTCAAATCTAAAATATTGTGATTAATTCAGAGTTTAATTTGGAGATTACTTTGGAGGTGTTTCCTAATTGTGATATTAGATTTTTTTATGGTGGAACATATTTAGTGGATTTGTGAAGGTGATCTTACAACAGGACTTTCTGGGTTCCCTCTGGGGAAGAAGCCTAACCCTTCCCAAGCACAGCCAAAACTGGTACCTACAGTGGATCCTACCAATGGGTGTTCCCACATGGAAAGGTTCTTCTGAGGTAGATTCCTTTACACTGGGAGAGTCTCACGGGTGTCAGTTGGACAAGTATTTACGTGAAGGGATGGGGATGGTACCTGTGCTAATTGTGATAAAGAGGCTGGAGAGCTGCTGCTGCCCTAGGCTGGGTCGCTGTGCTCTCCCTCACAGCCCCAAGTGCACTCCAGGGTGGATTTGGCCTCATACCAGCAAAGACTGAAGGGATACAAAGAGAAATGTTACATGTTTCAGAATGAATTTGTTCAGTGAAAACCCAACTATGAAAAAAACCCCTTTTTCAAATGAAGAAAACTAATATGATCCACTCTTCAAAGTGGATCAAAGAAATACAAGAACTTGTGAAATTCTGGTGCATTCATGAGATGGGCACTATGAAGATTTACATTTAAGACATGTTGTGGATTTTTACTACTTTAGTAGTTGAATTACCTAGGAGGTAATGACATTGAAATCCAGAGAGTCACCTCCTCAACTCTGACTTTTTTTAAGAACAGAAATAATTCAAATTTATTTAATTAATATTTAATTACAATTTTGTAATCACCTAAAGGCCATATAGATGTGTAAGCTCTCTTCTAACAGTAAACCAGTTTTAACAGAAGTTGGTAGCAAGAATATTGGTGTTAGGGTGGGTTCTAGTAAGTTTACAGCACAGCCATTGTAATGTATAATACTGTTCTTCCTGGCTGAGGACTGGCAAAGTTTCATAAATGAAACTTTGACATTTTACTTTTTATGCAAAATGTAATGACTGTAATGACTGAGTCTACGTAAAACTTAACAAAAATTCTTCCTTTCCCCCTTATTATTTCTCCTTAATTCTGTAGTGTTTTTTAGGGATCAGGAGGTTTAGAACTGAAAGTGATAATTTGTTTTTGAAAGTTCTGGGCACCTGGGGATTGTGAAAATAATCGTCCTGGTTTACATTAATTTTTAGTTTCTGGGACACAAATAAAATTTAAAAGAAGCTAATCCCTTCACCTGGTTTAAACTGCCGATGCTTCAGGCAGCAACATAGGTTTACAACAGCCTAGGATCCATCCCAGTTATTTTTACTACTTTCACATCAAAACAGACTTATCCCAATTTGCTTTTAAAGCATCCTTGGAGTAAGGCTTTATTTACTCAGCCCATATTTGTCTTGAGTGCACTTTATGAAACAACCGTAAGCACCCAAAAAAAGGCCACATTTGTAATGAAAACACCTCCAGACAGACTGACCCCCTGAGGGGATGCCACTAAGGAATCAATTCGACAGCTCCTGACCGGGACTGAACCGGGAGCGCGCCCAGACACTCGGTGTGTTATGTGCCCCCTTCAGCTGCCTCAGCCAAGGAATGAGACTGTTTGAGGGCTCAGGGAAATGTGGGCTCTGCAGAGGTTCGGACTTCCTGTTTGGAAAAAAAAATATAAATTGAAAACTCTGAGAAAACAGGGACCTGTGTGTGAGAGCGGGATGCTCTGGAGGAGGGGAACAGCACAGAGGGACCAGAGAGGTGGAAATGGGAGCAGGGAAGCAGGAAAAGGGACAAAAAGGGGGTTAGGAGGGAGAAGAAAGCTTAAAAGAAATATAAAGACTTGGAAAAGTAAAGAAAAACAGTGAGAGAAGCAGGGAAGGAAACTCAGCATGTTTTACTTACTGGCCTGGGCTCTGATGTCTTCCCTCCTCAGGCGCCCAAAGGTACCAACATTAGTGGTTAAATCTTGGCTTAAGCTGAATTTAAGCAGTGTACATCTAGAATGAGGAGCTCACCAAGACCATCAGACCATGGCCTGGTTTTACTGCTGGAAGGAGCTAGTGGTGCACTGCTCTGAAAAGGGGGTCCCTGCTCCCACTTCATCTTCCCCCTGGATCTCTGGAAAGAGCAACTGAAGGAGAGAGCTGTTTTCCTCCTATACCCCTGAGTGTTGTGGGAGCCAGCAGGGCTCAGGCACAGGCAGGGGCTGCCTATGGCATGAGAAGGAGAAGCACAGGAGAACAGGAGCTCAGAGGGCCTCTGGGTTTCCAGCAGGAAATGGGATTGATCCAATTCTTACTGGGACTGTGCAGTACATACATACATTTGTTTTGATGAAGCTCTGGCCCAGACAAAGTGAGGTGCAGCCTGCACCCCTGTGTGTCCCCGCACAGCCATTGCCTGCAGCTCTGCCAGGGCTCAGTAGAGGTCATTTTGGGGCTGCAGGTGGTTTCTGTTCACAGAGAGGAGCAGGAGCAACATCGCAGCTGAGGCTGGGACTGAGGTTGCTGCAGGTTGTGGAGCTTGAGATGCACAAGCAGAAGGGATGTGAGCATCAGTCCAGGCTGACTCCAGTGGCTCTGGGCAGCCACTACCCCACTGCAGGCTGTGCTCAGCTCTCCTGTGGGATCCCCCATCCTGTGTGCAGCACACAACCTGCTGTGGGATGTCTCCAGAAAGCCCTGGGATGAACCCCTAGACTTGCTGCAGGATATCAGCTCCAGACCTGATGTGCTACAGAATGTGCCACAGAATGCCCCCCAGTCAGGCCTGGAATGAACCCCCAGACCTGCTGTGGGGTGTCCCCTAGCCAATCCTGAGACATGCCCAAAATGCTATGGGATGTTCCCCTGCAGCCCTGGAACATTCCCCTAGACCTGCTGCGGGATGTCTTGTAGCCAGCCTTGGGTTGTCCCCCCACACTCCTTGTGGAATGCCCCCCCAGAACGCATCCCCAAAATGCTGCGGGACGTCCTCCAGACACGCTGTGGGATGTTCCCCTCCAGCCCTGGGACGTGCCCAACAAGCTGTGGGATGTCCTCCAGACATACCGTGGGATGTGTGTCCCCCCCTTGCCGTGGGCTGCCCTCCGCCGGTGTCCCCCCCTCCCTCTCCCCGCACCTGGGCGCGGTGTGTGCGGTGTGTGCGGTGTGTGCGGTGTGTGCGGTGTGTGCGCTGGCGCCCCGCGGCCGCGGCGCTGCCGGGCGGGGGTGACTCACGCCCGGGCTTTATAACGCCGGGGCGGCCGCCGCGCCCGGCTCCGC
>VYXB01010342.1:1135267-1151608 GCA_013397135.1 Pachyramphus minor
CTGCTGGTGCTGCTGGTGCTGCTCGTGGCCGCGGGGCACGGCGCCGTCATCACCGGGGTGAGCGCCGCCGCTCCGCACCGACGGCACCGACGGGACCGGCACCGGGAGGGCTGGGGCGGGCCGGGGCTGCGGGGGGAGGGAGGGCTCCGCCACGGCAGCGCGGACGGGATTCGGGGTCTGTGCGCGGTGCTGCAGGGGATTTCCCGGGATGAAGGATGCCAGGAGAGAGGGGGACGCTCTGCCGTGAGGATGCCCGGAGATGGTCTTTCTGGGTGAGCGCTGCCGGGACTCGGGGGTCTGTCCGGCATCAGGGGTGCCAGGACGGAGGGGTCTCGCGAAGGGTGAGGGATGCCAGCAGCTGCGGGTCTTTCTGGAATAAGTGACAAGCAGGACGTGGGAGGGAGAGCTGTGCCAGGCGATGAGAGATGCCAGGGCTTGGGGGGCCGTCTGGGATAAGTGATACCGGGACGTGGCGTCCCTCTGGGATGAGGGATGCCCGGAGCTGCGGGGCTCTCTGGACTAAGTGTTATCAGAGCTTGGGGGTCTCTCTGGGGTGAGGGATTCCAGGATATGCTAGTCTCTTTGCTGTGGGTGATATCAGGACTTGTGGGTCTCTGGGATGAGGGATGACACAGTGTGAGGTCTGTCCCTTTGGGGTGAGGGATGTCTGGACTCCGTGAGGGGTGGGCTCCAGGCTGGTCTGTGAGCGTGCAAAGATTCCAGCTGCTTTTCAAGCTGTCTCTTGTCACCCTCCATCCAGCCCCAGCTACCCCCAGACCTGTCCTGGGAGGGTCTGGATGGGGGCACTGCACTGCTCACTGTGCACCCCGAGTTCCTGCAGCTCCTCCAGTCTCTCCACATACAGGGCAGGATTGCAGTCATCACAAAGTGCTGCTTTTTTCCTTTCCTTTCTTCAAGTATGACTATGCTGCTTTTCCCCCTCGATAGCCACCCCTTGCCAATGAATCTCTGTTGTTCTTGTTGTTTTTAGGCTCAAGATTTACTTTGGTTGTGAAAATATTTTTTTTCCCGAAGATGTTATTTAACCCAAAGCATTGCATCACTCTTAGATAAAATGATTTTTTTTTTTAAGTGTTTGCTTTGGATTAATAACCAAGTATTTGCATTCCTTCGAGAGCCTACATGTCTTTTGTAACCATTAGAAGTTGTACTCATGGCAGCTGATTTCTCCGTGGCTGGTCCAGATTCCCTGTCTGGTCCACTAAACTCCCTGAGAAAGCTCATGGGCATTTTTCTGGAAGTTAGATCAGCTACCAGGACTGATTATCTTTTAGAGCAGACAATGTGAGGAATTTTTTAAATATTTGATAATTTCAAGTTCCTTTTAAGTAGAAATATTCCCAGCAATGGAGGAGCAGTTTATCTGTTATGAGAGTTGTGGCTACACCTTTAAAGATAATAAATCCATCAAACATAGTAATTGTGAGGAACTGAATAATAGATCAAGGACAAAGCAGATTCAAAAAGTAAAAATAGAGTAGAAATAGAAAACGTTACTTCATTAACTATTGCAGAGCATTTCTGCTTAAATCACTTTGATGCATTTTTGGCTTCTGATGAACGGGCAAATCTCAGATGAGAACTGACGTAGGTGTTTGTGTCCCCATCCTCTGAGCCTACAAGGTGCTTTTCCTTTGCAATTTAAGGACTTGACTCAAACTTTCCTCACTTCAGTGGTGGTTCATGTGCTGACTCCAGTTGCCTTTGCAGCTGGCATTTCACCTGGGAAATATTCTTGAGCTGATTTTCTGCAAAACTCTCTATAAATGGGGTGTTCGTGTGGTGTCCTGGGAAGATTAGGAGTAAGCAGTATGAATTACACATCGCAGATAAGGTGTGGGCAGGAGTGTTTGGGTTGAATATTTTCAAAACTTGTCATACATTTTTGGAAAGGGAGCCTGAAAAGCTCTGCCAGATGTAAATATATGTGTGTGAGTTTTAGGAGGAAATTGTTCAGCACGGACATTGAGACTCTTGCTTGCTAGGACATACACAGGTGTGTTTTTCAACTGAATGCTGCTTCACCCCAGGACTGGTCCCATGGAGATGGATGGGGTTTGAGGTACACAACTGAAAAAAGAAGGGAGTAAGGAGCTGACTGGTGAGAAATAGCAAAGTCTGTGATTCCAGATGAGCAGTGGACATCAGTGTGCCAGGGCAGCCAAAATCACTGGACCTGCATTTTCTTTTTTTTTTTTTTTTTTTTCACTAGGGCACAATTAGATCATTAGAGTGTGGGGTTTTTTACTTATTTATTTTGTGAGAGAGAGGTCAGAAAGTGAACATTATCTATCTGGCAGGCTGTAGTGCTAGTTTTATGGCCATATTAGTCTTGCAAGTAAATACTCTTGTGTTTGGGCTCACCTGTAGCACAGAGCTGTGTGCTTAGGAGCTGTTTGGGTTACACACACTGTTTAATATCTTTATCCTCAGGCAACAGCTTCTTCCTAAGCTTCTGCCTGATCTTTACATATGTATTTTGATCTGGCTTCTGCTGGTCAAACCAGTGCAATATCTACCCAGCAGAGTACAGTCTAAAGCCATTTATGATGTAAATCCCAAGGTCAGATCTGTAAGCTTGTCCCTCAAGGGAAGGTTTATTTTGATATGTGTCTTCCCCAGAGCCGTTATCATCTTTTGTGTACATTTTTATGAGCTGCCTGTTTACGTAGTGCTGACCAGTGCCTTTGGTCACTCACTGCTGGTGTCAGACACCAACAGCAGTGAGTTAATTAAGCTTACGTTTGGGGTGTAATCAGAACCTTTAACTAAGGGCATTTCCCATCTGAGAAAGGAGACTGGTTTTTGCATTAAATTCGTATAATAAAAAGCCTGATAAGCTTTTTATTATACGAATAATTTCAGCTACGAAAGTAGCTGAAAGATGTGCAGTAACTTGTTTTCAAACCCTAACGTGTCAATTGCTCTTCATGGTTTGTGGTTTTTGAAACATACCCGCTAGTTTGAATTTTGGGTTGTGCTTATCTAAGCTGAATTGAGTAAGTGGCTAAAATAGTTTTTCCCTCCCCTGGAGGGGAATGCAACCACAGCAGCATTTTTTGGATGTGGACACTTAAGCAAACCTTTTCTTAAGACCTCTTTTAGTTACATGTAATTCTAAAAAACAACCACAGAATCCATATTTAAACTTCTATTTTAGCTACTTCCACTTGGACTTCTCTTACAAAACTATCATGCAGTCTTGCAAAGGCACTCAACCCTATGATATTATTGTAAGGAACTGGAAGGAGTAGTTACTTAAAAGTCATTAAAATGGTGGTTGATTTCCTGTCTTAGCTTCTCCATAGACTGTTTTGGTCACTGTTTTGGTGACAGGTTTAGTTTGGTTGGTCCTTACTCCTGTCTCGGCTCACTCAGGTGCTGATCTGGGAAAGCAAGCAGCACATGTCATGGTCCATCAGGGCTCAGAATTTGGGACTACAAACCACTGAAAGCCCTGGATTGGGCCCTGAGCAGCCTCATGTGTGGTCCTGGCTTTAAACAACCTCAGCTCAACTCCAGGAGCCTGTACATTCAGATCTGTAGGAGATACAAGTATTGCCAATCAGCCTTAGATCTTATTATTCAGCCTTAATGAGCCATGGTAACTTGTGGGGTGTCAGAGGCAGCTCTTGAGCACCTGATCTGTCCTATTTCTGGAATATACTTATTATCCATTTAATTTGCCTAATGCTGTATTGAACTCCAGGCCTGCGACCGAGACCAGCAGTGCGGCGCCGGGATGTGCTGCGCGGTCAGCCTGTGGATCCGCAGCCTGCGGATGTGCACGCCCATGGGAAATTTGGGAGAGGAGTGCCATCCCTTGAGTCACCGAGTGAGTACGTCACCGGGGGGGCTGTGGGGCCGGAGCTGGCAGGGCAGAAAGGAGCAGGAATATCCTGTGCTGCACGTCACATTGCATAAAAACTGCGCGCGGTGAACCGACATCCCATTCCTTACCATTCCCAGCCATCTGCATCTGTGTGGAAACAGCGCTGAAGGTACCTACGTAAGGAAATACATTAGTGTCAGAATTATGCAGGAGAGAATCAGAGGATGAAAGCGCTACACGCTTTCCAGATTGTTTCCTTATTAGTTTGTTGTTGCAGTTTTGTTCCGTTACGTGATCTGAAACAGCGTTAGTGGCTCCCAAGCCCAACTCTGCCAATCCTTCCTCATGGGTGCAGGAACGTAGCAGATGTCACTGCCCCCAGTGGAAGTGGACAAGATCCTACCACAAGCATAAAAATATCACCAGCCAGTATTGGGGCACCTGGTGCATTGAGAAGCCATTGAGAAGGTGTTCACACATACTTGGACTTGAGAAAACTCACCACAGACTCTCTTCCATTCTACCTATTAATTTCAAATATATATGGATGTATACATATATACACACACATATAAATAACATTGGTTACGTATTAGTGCATTATTAGATGATACACTGAATCATTAAGGTAATGATTTTAACAAGTAGGTTTATTTAAGGCTGTGTAATTATGTATATTATATGCAGTATGAAAAAAAGCTGTTTATTTAGAAGTAATATGAAAGACAGAATGGGATATTACCAGGGAGCTTGAGAACCTGGTGTTCTTCAGAGCCATCCTCAGGGAAGAACTTGGCCCAACAGTCACCACAACAGGAAGATATCAAGGCAATAAATACAGATTATAAATGTGCAGCTATGTAGCTGCCTTTCTCCCTCTTTCATCCAATGCCTAACATCTCAGTATCTATGGTTTATTTTCTCAGTTTTAAGAAGTTCAAGGCTCTGTTCTGTTACAGTTAAATTTTTAAATTTTCTGCTGTGATATGTTCATTTTTACCATGTAATGTAGCAGGTTTTTCTTGTAAGGGGTCTTTACACCACCAAGAGTCAGGATAAGAGAAATTGTCTTCTAGGGTTTTTTATGAGCTTATTGCTATTGGGCAATGATTTATAGTGTGTGATGTATTTTAAGCTGATTGCCTGCATAATTACAATCAGAGAAGATGCCTGTCCACTGCAGACTTAGTCAGGGACTGATGTTTATAAGCTTTATGAGGTTAATTTCAGATTTAGATTCCTCACCCCACTGCTCTTCCTGACAAAGCAAATTGATTTACCATAGTATGCAAAATGAGGTATTTTTAAAGATGGGGTGTTTATTCAATTGTTCCTCCCCCCTAAATATTTGGATAGGGAGCAGCTGGGTGCCCTGATCACCAAAACCTTTCATTTGCCTGCAGGACAGGTCAAAAGCAGGCACCAGCATGGCCATGGCACCTCAGGGACCTCCAGAGGAGGTGCCCTGGAGGAGATGGTTGGCAGTTGGGGTTCCACCTTCTAGCTTCCTTCTCAGCAACTAGATGGCGATGGATTTATGCCATTAGCAGTCCCAGCTGGCATTTTGAGGCAGGACCAGGCAGGGTTTGAGGCAGGACTGGGCAGGTGAGGTTGTGCAGCGTGAGAGTCCCATTGAAAGGAATGTTTCCGTGCAGCAACTGTAATGTTTTGAATAAATCACCTGAGCTTGGAAGGCTGAGCGCTCAGGATGTGGGTTTTGCTGCAGTGCTGTGCATGGGCACCTGATAGGTTTGATTGCCATGGGAAGTTCTGAGCACCTGTGGCTGGTGGCCTCTCTGCTCACGCTGAAGCAGAGGGGCTGTGGTGGGTGGTTTGGGGAAGCCCAAGGCACCCCTTGCTGAAGAGCAGGGGCTGCTCTTCAGACAGTGCTGGGCAGGAGTCTGGTGCTGGCCCAGGACATTGCAGGTGATGTGAGTCCCCCTCCCACCCCCCACACCCAGCAGGGTGTCACTGCAGTCAGGCTGATCCTTGGTGTGGTGTGTGAGACTCTCCCTTCAGCTTTCTTAAAGAGAAAATTTGCACACCAACAAGAAAACAATCTTGGACTATTAAAATTCCAGGTTAAAAACACCTACAAATCTGGAAATGAGGGACTTAGGGTTGCCCACCTGTCTGGCAGTGCCTTTGTACCTCTGTGCTTCCTTCATTGCATCCAGTGATGCTCAGTGTGTGTTGCCAGCTGGCAGCACTTCAGTTCCCAGCCACGTCCCACTGTGCTGTCCTGCTCAGCTTCTGTAAAAGACAGAGCCTGTGATCAAGTTGTTGCAGAGTGTCAGTGCACATGTGTGTCATGGCACAGTGAAATTTGTCTAATGCAGTCTGTGTCTAATGCTGCTCCCTGCAGCACAGTGTGGCTGGAGGAGGGTGGCATGAAATGAGAAATCTCTGCCCTGTGGTGAAAAGGATCCTGTTCCAAGGGAGGTCAGATGAGGTGACCTCCAGAGGTCCCTTCCAGCCTGACTACCGTGGCATCCCAAGGTTCCTGGGTGCTGCTCTGTGCCATGTGACAAGGCAGGAATCGAAACAAACAGAAACCCCTGCACAGAGACACCACAAAATTTGATGCTGAAGGCCACTGCTGTTTCACAACAGACTGCTTTATGAAACGGGAGTAAATGGAGAACATGTGTCACAGATGTAGATTTACACAGCACCATGACTGTTAACATTTTGCCCTTTGCTGTGGCTTGACCGGGGTGTACAGCAGGGTTGGTTTTGCCATCTGCTCTCCACCCTTGTGCCGCAGCTCGCGGGGATCTCTGGCTGTGGAGGGAGGGAGTGGGACAGCATTCCCTGTATTCCCACTATTCCTCCAAATCCATCCACAGTGCTTCCTGTCCCTGACATCTGTGCTCTTTGTGCCCAGGTTCCCTTCTCCGGGCGGCGGATGCACCACACCTGCCCGTGCCTCCCGGGCCTCACCTGCGTACGGACTTCCCCTGGCAAATTCAAATGTGTGCCGGACTTCAGAAAAGAAGATGTCTTCTTTTAGCAGGAGCTGTTCCAGGCTAGAACGAGCTACTTGCTATTCTCATTTTCTCGTTATTGTGATGAACAAGGTACTTGCCACGGGGAAACCCTTCACCACACTTCCCTGCCTCACCAACATCAACAGGAGAAGAGATGCTGTGCTGCTGTGGCCAAGGTTTTCGGGAGGGACTCGCAGTGGCAGATGCTTTCATTTTGGGGTAGCAAAATGACACCTGCTAAAGCAAAACTTCTTTCTGAGAGTAGGGGCTTAACCATTTCTGAACCATTTCATGGTCTTTGTGGTTCCAGCTTAAACCCAGAATGAAAAGATACAAGTTTATTGTCAGTTTTTGAAAATTTTGGCCTCATTTTTACACCTTGGAATACTCGAATTGAACCGAGAGTTGAATAAGTGCATAGTGTGAAGCATATGAGGATTGCCAAAAACCTGTATTTACATTGCATTTCGTATCTTTATTAATATAACTGTATTTGTAAGTTAGGCACACCTCTAGGGAAAAAGGTTTAACCAATAGATGTAGTTTTTACACTTTTTAAAAAAAGTGGCAGGTGGAACCAAAGCATTTCAATATTCAAAGCATTAAAAGATTTTGTTATTTTAGTATTCTAAGATGAGAAGTTGTTGTTACTTGAATTGGTGTAAGACTACCTGGTCATCTCAAACTATGTATTAAGATGTAGTTTATATTAAAAGAAAAGGAACCCTGAAGTTTACTGTAATGGGCTGCCTGACTTCTTGTATATGTATCAAATTTGCTGTGTAAAAATTCTGTATCAGAATAATGGCAGTATATGATTTGATTTATTTTAATATTATAACATTATTTTGTCATTGTGGTTTTTCATTTTTATTCAGTGTAATCTGTTATCCCAGACTCGACTCACCAAGCCAGCAGAGCTCCTTACGGATAGCTTAGCAAAAGATTATGTGCCTCTGGCTGCTTTTAGGGAAACTTGGATTTTACAAGGCATGAACTCCTCAATCAAGCTGCAGTCTTAGACGATGGAGGAATCTTGGTGTAACTAATATGAGAGGTTTTCTTGGCACATGCCTCAAAGGAGCAACTTTAGCTCAGCAAACATAAGATTTGTGGGTTTTCTATGAAATACTGTGTGACTTCATATTTACTTGTCAGTCCCCAGAGCTGGAATTCCAATAGTTTGTGTGAGATTCACACGTTTCTTGCTCTCAGACATGCAAACATATGCTGGAACTGGAAAAGTGAAGTCATTCATCTTTCAACAATCAGTGCTTTGCTGATGGTGGCGGTGGGGGGATTGGAGAAGTTGGCACACTTGTATCAAGGCAAAGACCTGTATTACTTAGAGAGGAGGCCCCACAGCCTCCCTGAGGAGACAGCAAGGAACAACTGGACTAGTTATTCTGCCAGATCCTCGTGGATTCTACACATGTTAGAAAAATAAACATCTTGAGGGACAGGATTGCTCAAGAGAGCCCAACCCCAGGGCACCCACACCAATGTATCTATATTGGACTGTGCCGGTGAAAAACCAGCTCATTCCCATGCCAGTGCAGTGACATGTGAGTGCTGCAGAAATTTCCATAACCTGGGTTTAAGAACAAACCCCCAACCTGATCCTACCACTGCCACTCCCCAAACACCCTGTGCACCCCCACAGTCTCAGTCTGCAGAGGCAGGACACATTGGGAGTCTGGGGGTTGCTTTTGTGTTCACATCTATCACTATAAAATAACCTTAATACCAGGGACTTCAATTTACACTTAAGGGAAAATCAGGAAGGAAAATAGATGTGTCCCATCTCTTGCTCCATTTTTTTTTTAAACCAAAGCACAAAAGATGAACCATAGTAGGAAATGCCAGCCCTGCTCCTCATCTCCCACTGGCATAAATCACCAGTGACTCCACTGAAGGCAGTAACCCTGGTTTATATCATTGTAAATGAGTGGACAATTATATCTGAGGACTGCCTCAGACCTGCCAAACTGAACTCCTAGGAGAGTTCATCAGACCAGACCAGAGAAACTTTGTAGTTGTAATTTGTGCCAATTAACTTGTGGGATTAAGCATTTATCTGGGTAATGAGAACAGCCCCAATTACATGAGTTCAAAGTTCACACCATCTAGAGCAGGTGGAAGTTCTCATGTCCTGCAGATGCTCCTGGACAGGGCATTTGAAAGGTGCATCTTTGAGAGAGACCTTATTCCATACTTGTCCTCAAGGGGCTTCTCCACACCTTCCCTGCTGACGTAGGAGAGCCAAAGGCAAAACCTCACTGTCCTACATCCTCACTATATCCACTTGGCAATAATTGTTACGATTCCCCTTTTAGTAATTTAATTTTCATTAATTGACACTCACAATGAAGGTTAGTTGATTTGAGAGATCATTTTGGAAGGAAGATTAAGCTTTTGCATCCCAATTATTTCCTAAAGTCTGTCCTAATCAATTATCTTTTCTCCCATCCTAGGGGAGATTTCCTCACCCAAGCACATGCAAAGTCCCTTTAATTTCTTTCTGCAGTGGAAGGGGCTGAGAGGCAACCTTTTACCTTTGCTTTACAGTGACAATAGGCAAATCACTGGCCACAAGAACCTTTTCAAAATGTAAATGGCCATGCATGCCCCTCTGCTTTCCCCAGGAGTCAGTTTTTGACTTAAGGAGGACAACAAATGACTCAAGATGACTGATGGAGAAGGTGGCCAGCCTCAAGCCAACCGTGCCATGAAAACTTTTCTGCAGTCCCCTGTGCTGCTTGGTTTGCTCCAGAATCACCTTGGCAATAATTCCAGGCCAGGAATAACTTTCTTACCTGCCTAGGAAAAAGGGAAGGGGATTTTTCTTGACAGGAGAAATCAGATGAGAAAAGAGAACAGAACTTGTGCAGTCCTGGAACCACCTTGGTGGAGGGGAAAAGCCTCCTTTCCCAGTACATATAATTTGTGAAGAGAGGGCCTGGTTTAAACACTTCTCTTTATTCACTTTACTTAGGAGATCTGTGCCAATGTTTGGTTTAATTTTATTAATATTGCAGTATTATTAATTATTAATAGAAACATGTACATTAATTTTTAATATTATATGAATATTGATATTACAGATATGCTATAGAATAATGCTGATATCCCACCACACTGGAGGAGTTTCCACGTTTATAACCAGATGTTGGGTTAGCAGAGAGCCACTGCAGGAAAACACACAGCCACACATAATGAGCTGCTGCCTTAATTTGATTACATGCTTATTAGGAAAGGTTAAGCAAGGTGTTTTGGGTTTTTGGGTGCACAGCTGGCTGAGCCAGCACACACCTGTGAGCCTGGGGGGGTGTAGGGAAGGCTCTGCTGCTGAGCAGGAGAAAGCCCAGCTGAAGCTCAGCTTCATCTGCATTCTCCTACCCACAATTCCCCCCCTGGGAAATTTTGTCACTTTAAAAAAAAAATAAATAAAGTTACAAAATCTTTGAGTGAGGAGGTGACACAGAATAAATTCTTCTGGTTGTGTGGCAAGGAGGACTCAGATGTAAATGGATCCTTCCTGAGGAGACAGGTCACCTTAACGAAAACCCTGGTTTTACAGGACCAGTAGGTGAAAGGAGGTTAACTGAAGCATAGCTGAAGGTTGTGCTGCTGGTTGAGAAGAGAAAAACATGTACCTCTTTAGAGGTAAGTAAATGGGATTATGTTTGATTTCATCTCTTTGTAGGTGGGTTGGAAACACTAATCTTGTTACCCCAAAAGTCTAGCGTGTTACAAGATCCTGCAACATGTTTTGTCAAGAGGTGTTTTGTCAAGAGGTATTTTGCCACTTCTTTAAGCAACTTGATCACAGCACCTCATCACAATACACCAAAAAAAGGTATGATAGCAGCAAGTCTGACCACAGACTGAGGTCGTTGCTGTTGCCTCCCTCTGCCCCAGTAACTCTCTGGTTTGTTATTTCTGCACAGATGGATATTCAAAAGGAACAGAAGGTGCTAAGAATCCCTTGATTTAAACAAGATGTCTCAGGAATTTGATCTTGACAATGTGTAGCGTGTTTTCCAGAAGGAATTAGAAAATTGCAGGAAGAGCAAAGACTGTACAAATACAAGAGGATTTTGATAATAGCAAAATCAATGTGCCTTTCTCTGTTACACAGATATGAAATGGCAAACCAGCAGGGGTACAGCTGTCAGGCTAATCAATAATTCTGAGCACAGGAATGGAGATGAGTTTAATGCACACAAAGCAAATCACCTCTTGTTTCTCAAGGAGAGTCTTGAGTATGGGCAGACCCAGTCCAATGCAGTAGGACACATCCCAATGATTTGGCAGGGCAGGTTGCCTTAGACATGTGTGCCCTAAAGGATGGTGGCAGCCTTTGGGCCACTCTGACTGGTCATGAGGGCTGGGAAAGGCTGAGTGTGAAGGGCTAAAACCAGGGAAGTCTGGTGCACTGAAGGGAGAATGGATGGTAGCTTGTTTCACAGCAAGGAGTTCAGTGCAGGGTAACAGCAGTGTGCAGGAGAGGAGGAATGAGCAATATGACCATATAGCACACCTGCAAACACCCACATGGCAGGGGTTTCCCAGAGCTCTGAGCGTGAGGCACCTTAGTATGGGGGGGAAATGAAGGCACACACAATGTCCAAATGACAGAAAGTCTCCTCTACAACTCCCAGTTTACCTGGGAAACTGGGTACCTGTTAACTGTGTGCCAGGAGTGCCCACAGCATCCCAGGCTGATATTCCTTTGTACCATGGCACCAAGTATCACCATGTTATAGGCATGTCCCTGTCAGGTTACAAATTTCATAGATCATACAAAGCAAGTGTCTGTGCTTTAGGCAGCGTGTACTCACACTGCTGCAGCCTGAGCTGTCCTGGGATGCATTGCTGTCCTTGCATTGCATCCCAGCTGATGGTACAGAAAGGATCCCCCATGGACCCCTGTGGAGCTCTGCATTGCACTGCTTGGGCAGTCTATCTCTTCCTGGGCTGAGAGTCCCACCAGGTCTCCCAAACCCCCACACAGCATCACAACACATGGAAAGGATTAAATCTGGTTTTAAATGTAATGTGGTTTTGTAAAATCCCAAGGCTGTAACACACTGCAGAAGCAGGCTGAAAATATGGCCTGGTTCCAGCCCAGCAAGCAGAGATGGGGCTGCTTTATTTACTTTTTCTCTTGCACGTGAGTGCACTCGTGTCATTTCATGCAGAGATTTGTGGGCTCATTTCAACACAAACGGGCAGCTGTGGCTCTTGCTGAAAAGAGTTCACAAACCAGCAAAACAGACATTAATTCTAAGGGGTGCAAAATTGGGATCACCCTTTATTTACTCCTCTAGGCTACATGGGAGCCCAGGCAGCAGAGCAAACCTCTAATCTCTTCCATTGGGACCTGCCAGAAGGGCCAGCTGAGGGAAAGGCACTGGTGAGGCAGCTGCAACCATTCTCACTCTTTCCAAAAATGTCACCACATCCTGTCAAATTAGTAGGGTTTTAATTTTTCTCCTCCCCAATTTCTTCTCTCATAGGTGAAACCTTGACAGGAAGGTCCACCACCCCTTCAAATCCAACAGCAAAACTTCCTGACTGTGGTGTTGTCATAATTTCAGCTCCCTCCCTGCCCTGCTTTAATTAAACTTCCCAAAGTCACTAACAAATCTTTCAACATTGCAACAGAGCCTTCAACTATTTGGATTTGGTTTACATCAGCACTTAGGCTCAGACAGCTATTGCACAAACACAGAGCAAGAAAAAGTTTGTCTGCCTGAGAGTTCAGGATCTAATGGAGAGGAAAATCATCACCGACACCTCTGTCCCCATCAGCAGCCCTGTGGCAGGTCCTGCACAGCCCAGCTTCTGCAGCATCCCTCCTCATCCTGATGGGAAGCACTTCAGTGATGCTCAGCCCAAACATGTCCCTCCTTCCTTTCACACCATGGCTCCAGCTTTACCTCTGCCTGTGATGCTGCTGGTTCCTTGGCTCGGGTGCCCATGTTCTCCCCCTTTAGTCACACTGCAGCTTGGCTGAACATATTGCCTGTTCATCCGCCTTCCTCCACACCCAGATGTCTCCTGCAGCTCTGCTGGAACTGGCTCCTAAGGGCATTTTGACCCTGGGGGCACCCAGATCTGGTCTGTCTGCCCCAGAGCCACTGCAGCCCCATGGCACCCAGGGGACTGTCCCCTTGCCCTTGGCACAGCATGCTGAGAGACCTGCTGTGTAGTGTGAGTGTGTGAGGCCTAATGAGGGAGGGGAAGGAAAAGCAAAAAGCCCAGTTGATTTACTTGACTATCAAGCTGCTCAACCGTTTCCTTTCCATCACCCTCCTGCAAGCGCTCGGTGACAGATGGGGACAGATTGAGTGGTTCGATGCAGTGAGGTAATATTCCACTAAATCATTCCTCTCTCTCACTGTCAGAAAGCACCCAGACTTCAGCCTTTCCTCTGAATCTTCCTGTGTTTCCCTCTTTAATGACAAAGCCATTTTAGCTCTACCTCTGCTAAAATTTCTGAAACGAGCACTGGTATTTATATGGTACGGTAAAATAGGTGTTTTAAAACAGTTAGCAAAAGGAAGGAGTGAATCACCCTGAGACAGAGAGGGTTCTGTTTACTGGTTGTTTACTTCTGTTTACTGGCATTTCTGGAGTTTTTTAATTCCCTTTGTGCTGGGGTTGAGCCCCAGGTCCCAGCACAGGGCCCCTGGCTGGGCAGGGAGCAGGCTCCGGGCAGGTGTGCCGTGGGCAGGCGCGCAGGCTCACACTGCATGTCTCACAGATGGAGGATCCATTTTTTTTTCTCTGGATGATTTGTTCCAATGGTTAATCATCCTCACACAAACACAGGGATTATTTTTTTAATGACATGCCAGTAAATAACATTCAGAAACTTTGGGATGAGCTTTCTCCTCACCAGCGATCTCTTGATTTCTGCCTACACTATTAGTGCCGTGATGACTGCCTAAAATTAGCTGGGACTTCACAGCTTCCCTGTGCCCTTGCAAGACTAGCTTTGAACTTGAAAGCCTCCTACACAAAGTGCTTTGTGCTATCAACCTGGTCACGGTAGACGTGAAAAATGCAGTACTGAAGACAGCGGCCTTCCAATAAATACATCCACAGTACAACCATGCATGACTCGAGATCAAAGACAGAGTGCAAGTACTGAGGTCATTAAACATGAATAGAAATACAGAAATGCAACAGCTTGTATGAAAGGCTGAGCTTGACTTTAAAGTTAAGTGATGAAAGCTTGTGTAGTCAGCGATTGTTCACCCATGATAATGCTCTGCTCTTGCCACCGATAGTTCTGTGCGGTACAAAGGTGAGTAAGAATAATTAACCATTCTTTGGATGAGGAACTGAGGTGTGGGGCAGTTAATGAATTGTACCAAGTGAAAACAGGCTCAGAGATGCTCAGCATCAGCAGCTCTGGGGAAAGTCAGAGTGCCACAGATGTCAAGTTGGAAAGTCAGCTCCTCATTGCCAGTTCTACAACCGAGGGATGAGTAAGGATTTACCCCACACAAGGTCCTTCTTGAATGACGTGGCATCAGAGGTCACCAGCTTAAAAGGAGGTTTGGGGTAAGATGTCCCTTGTAACAGCCCTAGCCCAGCATGACTCTGCAACAGCTTTTAGGAGACCATCTTCACTGATGGTCTTTCTCTGATGGCTCCATTTCTTCAGCATGTCATATACTTCATAATATTCTGAAGCATAAGAACACTATAGCATGGGAAATGCTTTCTGGTTCCTGCCATAATAGAGTTAATTGTAGCCTGTGCAGTGTTTTGAGCATCTACAAAGGAAGCTGTGCTAAAAAATGAGGACTTTAGGGAACCTCTATTAGAAAAGAGCCCCCCTGCCATGTTTCTAATAATTTTTTGATTTGCAGCATAACTATCTAATAAGGTTTCTGGGGTATTCTGATACTGCACAGAATGATCCAATCTGCAGCCTAAGTTAATGAAGTGATACTTAACACCACATTCTGACAATGTGTGTCTGTTGTTCTCTCTGGAACCATTTCCCTCAGGGTGGTTTCTTGGCAATTCTGAGCAAGTGCAGGTGCCTCCAAGGAGCAAGGTGACTGTGCTTAACCATGTGGGGTAAGCGGCAGAGGTCCAGCCAAACTCCATGCATACTTTTCCGGGAAGAGAGGGAAAATGCCAGCTTTGTTCTCCTTTGAGCCCTACACAATATGTCCCAGGGCAGTCCCACAGCATATGGCAGAGGAGCCTTCTGGAGATGTAGCTGTATCACATCCAGATAGAGCCCCAGGAAACAACTGTTGCTATCAGACTACGCCAAATTCCTGCCCTTTTCCTCAGGGCTACTGGCTTCACACCATTCTGGGAGGCAGCTTTGCCTCCCCTGGTGCAGACCTGGTACTGGAAAAGCAAAGGATGACAGCTTGTGGGTGATGCATCCCCTGCTCATCTTTCATCTCTACCATGACCACTGAATGAGACCTTTACCCAACAAGATAATTTGGCTGAGGCCACATATTTCAGCTCCTTTCCCAGCAAACTCTTTCCAAATCTAACAGCAGAGCTAGAAGCACCCCCGAGTACTCCAGGCACTGAGTTGTAAATCAGATCATTATAGTCACTAGCTGGGATTTCAGACCAGTGTCATTTTTCAAGCTGGCCTGACATTAAAGTTTATACTGAAAACTTCCACTGACTTCAAGATTTTGACTGGCAATGTTTGTAAGGAATGTGTTAAATACCTGGTGAATGAAGATGCCAGCAGCCATCACAGTTTTTCCAGAGCAGCTCTCAGCACAACTGCAATTCCTCACCACAGATATGCAGAAGCAGCATGTTGTGACCTCTGAGCCAGACTGTGAAGAGTCTCTGGGGGAGATGATGTTGGTATTTCCTGTGATACTCAGCACTCATGGTGCCCAGAATATGGAAAACTATGATGCATCAGCCTGGAGGGGCATAGAGAAGACACAATCTATGTTCTGGTCAAGCACAGGTCGATGGAAGAGCTGGGAGAGTCTCACTGCTGTACAGCCCACCAAATCTTCCAAGTACTTTGTGTTTTAGTCAGTGGGGATGGGGAGAGGGGTTCAGAGCAACTGAGTTTTTGCAAGTGAGCCCAGAATTTGCACAAGCTGCAAGAGCTTCTCCCACAGACGTGAGAGGTAATTATTAACACCCAGCTCTCACTGAGTCTGGGCCATTGCACTTCTGAGTGCAATGTGTAGCAGCACCCTGGCTTTTGGGATATGGAGGTTTACAGCCACACCTCACAGGCCCCAAGAGCAGCAGCAATGGTTCCCTGTGCTAAGCCCATTCTCCCCAACATTATTTCTCTTTTTTTTTTTTTAATCCAGAGCAGGTTTTCCTCCTTTCCAACACCCCTTCTCTGATCTTGGTCAAAGCATTTAATCTCTGTGACCCACTTTCCCCATATGCAGGCCAAAGGCTGCTGTGAGGAGATGTCAGTGCTGTGTTTTGGAAATGCCTCTTTTTTTTTTTTTTTTTTGCAAC
>VYXB01010342.1:1156172-1213672 GCA_013397135.1 Pachyramphus minor
CCCGGCGCGCAGCGGCGCGGAGCGGTGCGGAGGTCCCGCTGCCGCAGCGGGGATGGGAGCGGAGCGGGGCTGGGCTGGGAAGAGCCGCCCGCCGCCGGACCCCCGCACCCCGCCCTTCTCCCGCCCGGGGCGGGTGCCTGGAGGGGGCCCGAGGGGTGCGGTGGGGTGTCCAGCCACTAAGGCCATCCCGCGGACCCCCCGCGTCCCCTTCCCGCGGGCGGTGGTGATGCCATTCACAGCTGATGGAGCCGATCTGTCTCCATATGGGCGTGTCACGTGCCCGTATTAACGCGCATTGGTACCCAGGGCACATGTATTGGTCCGGTATAGACACACATCAACCATACACCCGTGTCACAGTCACCAGTGTGTTTTTGCTAGATTTGTCTGTGCTAAATGGCCATTTAACTTTCTCTCAGGGGAGGCAAGTCCAGCAGCACCTGTTGCAGCACAGCATCTGTGTGTGCAGTCCCTTGCAGGGCAGGGTGGTTTGCAGGGAAAAGACGTTCACGGCAAGCTCACGTGGCAAATGTTTCAGTGTGAACACTGAGGGAAAAGTGCTTCTGCAAGTCAAGAGCCTGGCATTTGTGTTCCTAATGGAGCTGACATTTGAGGTCTGAGTAGGGTTCCCAAGAAGGTTGTACAGGATGCTCTCTGTGTTTCTGTGTTGCACAGGGGCTTACCAGCTCCCAGGCTCAGTTACACAGGAGGGCGGGGCAGGTTTTGTGAGCTGGATAAAACAGCCTTGACCAGACTAGCACAGATCATCTGCTGATGCACCTGTGCTGTTGGTGCAGGTTTATAACGCACAGTTTAATGTAGGCCAGCGAGACGCAGATCCTTGTCCTCTCTCTCCCACTTTGCCATCCTTGTGTATGTAGGGCAAGGCCTCTCAGTGTGCCTTGTAAGGCACGCACCACCACGCAGCCCTGGGCTCGCTGGAGATGCTAATGCAATTATCGTACTATTACTGAGTTTCCTTCATGGCCTCTTGTGAAGGACACGTCTGAAATCCTTTTTGAGCATTCTATTAAAAGCCATCAGTAAATTCAGCTTTATTCCAGAAACTGTAGCAATTAAATCATCTGCATTAGCCCCAAAAGCAAATGTTGGTGGAGCGTCTTTTGAGTGGAACTTTCTGGCTGGTTTCAGAAAGTCTCTCTGTGTGTGGCAGGGGCCAGGCACTGACCCTGATTGTGCCACGAGAGCAGCTCTGTCGAACTGACATTTAAACCAAAACCAGACTTTGGGCCAAACATGTGTCTAGGGCAATGTGTATCACACACAGGACTTTATTTCCTCATGGATCTGGTTTGTGTCTGTTATTTATTGCGGTGTTAGGAGAGCAAAGAAATCCTGAGATGGGTAAAAAAAAAGGTGGTGGATAATTGAGGCTGCTTTTTGCTTCCAGCCAGTGCATCTGAGCTGTTTTCAGTTGTTAGGTTTCTCATTTGCACCAAAGTTTTACTGTGACAGGGAATTGCCCACGGGTTGTTCAGTGCTTTGTGCAATTTTCCAGGCGTTTCTCACATCCATGCAGTGACTGGAGCGCTGGGTGTGCGGTGTCCCCTCGGCAGCCCTGGCACCTCTGTCAGGAGTGGTGTCTTCTTGGAGGAGCTGGGACACCACGTCTCTCAGTGGCCCCTGGTGCAGCTCGGGACCACGTTAACAGGCTCTCCCATGGCAGGGTGCCAGCACCCAAAGCGCTTTGTCAACCACGAGTACAAGGAGAATCGGTTGTCTTGGGAGGTGTGTGGCTTTTTGGAGGAGCAGAGGAGACCTTATGGCCCGTGTTAGCTCTGTGATCCCTGCCAACAAGCGAACAAAAGGGAATAGCACACCTGCTTCCCTCCTCCGTGCCTGCGGGAAGGGTTTCTCCTCTCCCTGAATGCTCGCCAGCGCAGCTGAGCTGGCTCAGGAGCTGCTGTAATTCACTGCTATCTTGCCAGGCCAGCAGCAAATTGCTAGCTCATCTTTCTTCCACCTGTAGTGAGAGGAGAACCAGTAGGGAATGGTGTTTCATCTGTCTTCCCATGCCTGCTCCCCTGATGGGGCTACTATATATAACTATAGGAGGTGTGAGACTGGAATTTGGGGCTGGCTGAGAAGTGAAACACTAAAGGGACAGCCAGAAGGAATGGAGAAAATAAGGGGCAGGTGGGGGGTTAACAGTCTTCATATCAGCAGGCTCCTCACCTCCCAAAAGGTTGGACTGACATGGTGTTAGATCACCAGGATAACTTTGCCTGCTAGTTATACTCATCCCTGGTTCCGGTGTCCCCACACAGGTAAGTGACCTGAGGCTGTTTCATGTCCTCTTTGCATCAGACCTATCAGGTTCAAACAAGTTCCTTGTCCAGGCTCAGTCTCAGTTTGGACATTAGGACAGTACCAGATTTACAGTATTTGACTAAAAAAACAGAACTGGGGTATTTTATAACCTTTCTCCTGTTGCAGAGCTGCTCAAAGAGCTCTTCCAGCCTGTAGGGACTGTTGATCCTGAGGAGGTGCCTACCATCAAGAGTCAAAAGGAGCAGCAGGGACTGCGCTGACAAACCCATGGCAAAGCCTTTATCCTTGGTGCTGCTTGTCTCTGCAGGATGCTGCCGGGTGTCCAGCCCCTGGCAGAGCAGGAACACCACTGTGCGTGGGTGTACCCCTGGACATGGCACTGAAACACGGGGCTTCTGCCTCCAGTGCCCCTGCAGGGGCTGGAAACAGTGGGTGCACACTGATTTGGGCACAGCCCGACAAAAGCCAGACCCATCAGAGCAGTCGTGAGGAACAGGTAATTCCCAGAGATTGTAATGAGTGTGTTAAGCTATTTTCCTTTTTCCCTTCAATCACTCTCACAAAACGAGTTTAATGAAGAGCTATTCTCTGCTTACAAAATGGTGCTGCACAAGCTAGATGGATTCCTGTGACCTTTCAATGTGCTTTACTTGAATTGGCTGCCTCTTCATGTTCTCCTCTCACTGCCTTGAACAGGAAAGACAGCTGAAATAGGGACTCTTACAGCAAATACTGTCACATATTGCCACTGTATTGCCTTCTTTCTATCAGTCACTGGTGCTTCCCCAAGCCTTAGCTATTTATTATTGGGGGTCTTATTTGTGTTCCTGTGTCTGGGAGCTCTGCATAACATTTCTGGAAGGAGAAACTACTGTTTACTACTGTTGTAGAAACCTGGTGTGATATAAGGGAAGAAGTAGGAAATGTCTGGACGTGCCTGAGGGACAATTCCAGAGCCCCACCATGCCTGAGATGCCACAGGGAAGCAGGACAGGTGAGAGCAGCCAGCCAAAGCAATTTTGCTGTCACAGATAATTCAGGCAAAGAAAACTTTTCAGGCTTAGCAATCAAGGAGATGGAAAGGTCAGTCTGGAGCAAAAAGGGATAACGGAGGCTTCAGTCGGATCTGGCACAAAAAGATTTAGATCCTCCTTCCCAGCTTCCTGTAATTCCCAGACAGTTCTCCAGATGACATTCATTATTTGTGTTATCTTTGCACCTAACAGAGTGAGTCAGGGACCAGGGTGCTACATAAGCAAAACAAAAAGCTGTCCCTTTGCCAAGAGAACTTAAAATCCAACAGTGTGATGGGAGAGAGAGCTGATATGAACCCTGGAGAAGGAAGGGGGAGGATGAGTGAACCACAAGGCTGCAGCCTAGGGAATGGCAGTGGCAGATCAGTGGCTATCAGTCATCCCTGGAAGGGGAGGAGGGAGTGCCAGGAGATAATGAGGACAGTTTGTGGGTGTTTACAAGGCTCATGATAATACTTTGTGGCAATGACAGAACAGAAGATGACACATTAAGGTAATGTTTGGGCACTGGCTAAAACAGGATGAGAGGTTTTCAGTCTGCAAAATTTACAGTACTACCCAAAATTCCTCTGCACAGGAGCCATGCTTGCCCCAGGGCACAGCCACAGTTCATGCCAGTGGAATGAAGATTTAAACCAATGCTGGAAAACTCCCACCCTGCCTCTTGCTTACAGAGGGTCCAGATGTCAGGTCGGGGATGGGGCACTGGGCAATGCCATCGGGCTGGGAAGGGCAGGGGCCAGCAGAGCCTGGATCTGTGCTCAGCAGTGCACTAATGAAGCATTTCGGATGTGGTTTTGTTCACAGAATTATTGGCACAGTCGTGCAAAATGTGCAGGTGACACCAAAGTGGATGGGAGTATTAATGTCACTGTTGGCTCCTGATTTCCTGGATGGCAGCGGAGGATCTGCAGATGAACAGTCACAGAGCTGCATCTCTGTGGCAGAGAGGTATCTGACAGCTAGCGATCACATTTTTCAAGGGCTTATTCCTGGCTGTTTAATACTTCATATGCTCTCTTGGGGAGGGAGGAGAGAAGAACGGAGGAGTATATTTGGCACAGCAGGGAAGTGGACTCGGGTCTTTTCCATCCCTTAGTGCTGTGCTGTTGCAGAGGGAGAGAAAGCCTCCTTCCACAGCGGTACTAATCCTCCTCCACAGCGAGCTGAACGTTTTGAACTTGAACAACTCCTCTCATTTTTCCCCCATGTGATTGTGAGTCAGGCTGAGCTTCTCTATTCTTCTCCATAATTGAGTAGGAGATTATTTTGACTGGAAATAACCAGACACAGGTATCATGGCTGTGAATGCCTCCATGCGTGCCACTTGCTAAAAGTTCTGTAGCCTTTTGCAAAGGGAGCTGGTCTTTAAAGATTTTGCTCAATGGAGAGGGAAGAAAAGCGAGGGGAAGAATAGCTCCTTCCTGCTCACATCTGTCACTGGCTCTGCTAAACTTAACCTGCTGAATTGTTGGTGACATGCTGTTCTTCAGAAGCAGCTCCTTTGTGAAAGACCTCCCCTGTGACACGGGGAATAGCCGCAGTGAGACAGGAAATATCCCTGACATGACGGCTTTCTACAGGAGCCTGTAGCTGCTATCCAGTCCCACAGGCATGCTGAGAAAGTCAGAAGAAGCCATTCCTCTAAAATCTCTAGGGGAACCTCCGCAGGCACAGATTTTCCTGTCCTTCCTGTCTCCATAGTTGTCTCTCCTGGGATGCAGGCCAGCTGCTTGGGTTGTATTCCCACCCCTCTGCCCTGGAGGCAGTGAGTGATGGCAGAGTGCAGGGCAAGGGAGAAGCAGATGCAATGTGAGGCTGTGTCAGGGCACGTGGCTTCCTCTGCTGCCATGGCAGGGGATGCTGCCAGATGCCGATTTTGGCTCTTGGTGGGTACCAGGGAGGCGGGTGCAGCCCCATGGCAGAGCTGAGTTTTAGCTACACACACTCCTTCTAGCAAAGCCAGATACTAAGGAGCATTTCACAAGATCAGGCTTTCTCCAGTTTATACGTAAGTGGGATTGCTTCAGGCTATTGAACCAGCCTGCTGCAGACTAGTCAAGCCCAGAAGTTTTATCTGCGTTACAGCAAACTCAAGCCACCGCTGTTCTGCCTATGGATGTAGTGTCTCAGCTGCTTACCGAGGAGCTAATGAGCTTTTGGGGATACATGGGTGCTATAAACTCCTTAGGCCAGAGATAAGCAGCTTTTAGGAGCCTTTAGGAGCACTGCCAGCCCATGGCTCTGCTGCTGTGGTGCTTCTTAGGCCCCAAGTTCTTGGTTAGCAGGAGGGGCTACAAACTCTTCAAATAAGTATGCTCCTAATTATGTGTATACATGCATGTGCTGCTGTCTCCTCAGGTTGAGGTTAAACCTGGCAGCTGGACAAGCAGGCAACAACAGCTTTTACACACTATGTTGTCACATTTCCCTGCCTGAGTGACTTCAGCCCCCACAAACGACCTTCCCTGCACAGGGGCTGCGTTGTCTCCTCAGCCCAGGATGAATCCACCACCCCCATCACGGCGAAATGGCCTTTGGCACCCAACAGGAAATTCACCATGGACAGCGTGGGCAGCTTCGGAACAGAAGGTGGCTGTGCTGATCATGAAACAACTTATTTCCATTGCTATCCTTTCTCTGCTTTTGGATAGATCTACTGTGAATGCCTGTCTAGAAAATTCCCTGTGTAAAAAAGAGAAAAAAAAAAGTTAGTGCACAACTGAAAGTTCTTTTTCAATGCCACTGTGAAAGCAATTTTTTATTTCCTTAGTATGAATTCAGGCCTTGCTGTTCTCCACTTGCTGTCTGAAGTGTCTGCCATCAAAAGCAATCCTGCTGCCACTGACCAACAGGCTGAGGTTTCTACTCCTACTAAATAGTAAAGAGAGCCTTCAAATCAAAGCAGCTTGGCTAGTCAAAGCATCTCCATCTTTACTGTGTATTTTACTTCCCCCCTCCCCCTTTTACATATTTACATGCAGGTATAAATCAGCCCAACAGCTCTCTTTCAAGGCATAATTAGGAACAGATTTTGGTGTGCAACTCTCAAATTTTTGTTTAGTTGCTCTCCTTGGGGCAGTTTTGGAATTACTCTAGTCACCAGGGAAAGTTGTATGAGGTCCTGGAAGTAGCTTCTGATATCATATTTTAACTTGAGTAAATAAAATCTGAAAGCCATTTCTTTGCTGCTCTATTGTCCTATATATTTATTACCTTTCCTGATGGTTTACTCTTGTGCACAGCTTAGATGAAGCCAAAACTACTCCCTTATTTTGGCACTCTGTGCAAATGGATATCCCCTGCTTGCCTACGGCCCCTTCCCCCCTCACAGCTGGTGGAAATGAAAGGATGAGCAATGTAAAAACCTTCAGTGTGACTAAAACTGTGAGATCTAACAGTATCAGCGAGCCCATGAACACTTGAATGCTAAATTCTCAGTTAAATGGGTGTTGTCTGTTGAGATAAAGCCCCTGCTGGGGTGTTGGAGTAGGATGATAATCTGGCAGCGTGTTCCCATGACCAGGAGCAGTGGTTCAGAGGTCAGCTCAAGGCTGAAGCAGCACAGACAGTTCAGTACCATGCCTGGAATTCAGATCCAGCCATCACCAGATTCATGGTCATGGGCTGAAAGTCTCTAACTAACCTTTCTGTATTTAAATCACTTCTTCAACAAAGTCATTCTCTTGTCATTTAACTTTGAACCTGAGCTTTTAATGCAGACTGATGAAAAGGAATCTATACTTTTAATAGTGCTTTCTCTCTGGTAAAAGGTCTTGCTAACTTATTGAATTGGAATAACAGATAAAAAATGTCTAAAAGCTGTGGTGTAGTTTGGAGCTGAGTGAAAATTGTGACCAAATTGTGACCAAATTGTGACCAAAACCTGAGTCTGCCCAAACCCTGAGTTAAATGCCAAAATGCCCCAGGATCATCATGCAAGTTGTTAAGGATAAGAACTTATTTGTTTGGAGTGGGATTGGGTTTATTCTTAATTGTTCTTTTTGTGCGAAGGGTTTTTCTTTGGAAGGGTTGAGTCATTTAATTTTTTATTTATTTGGCCTTTTGCCCTTGCATTTTATCTAATAAAGTTCACTTCAGTGATGCAGGATTGATGAGGAAAAACCTCCCAGAGCTGTGTTAAACCTGAAGTCTTCATACATGAGAGGAGCAGGGCCTGAGCTTTTAGGAAGAGCCAACAGGATTTCACATTTTTTGTGATTTTAAAAAAAAATTTGTCCGGTTAAAGAAAAACAAAGCTTGGGGAAAAAGAGGACACTGGTTATATGCATAGTACAAATGCCTTGTAGAAAGCCTCTGGATATCATTTGAATGCCAACTTGATTTACCTTTACAATAAGGACATGATGACTAGGAGGATCACGGAGAGCTCTATGAGTTTGATCCATACAATAAGTGAGCTCAGCCTGGGAAACAAATCTCATCTGCCAAATTCTGAAGGGCCATTTCCAGCTTTTTTTTCTTGAAGGAGGGATCCAGCTCTGCTACTGCATGAATGAATAAAGTGGGAATTTTGATGATGATTTCAAAGGAGGCTAAATTGAGCTCCATGAAAAGGGAGCATGAGCACGCAATGCTGCACTTCTTTTTTTCTTATTAATGTGACTAATTAAATGTTTGTATTTTTTAAGCACTAACTGGTTTTTTGATGGTCGTTTAGAGACTTTGAGAAAGTCAATAATTTTGATGAAATAGGACTGTAGACTCCAGAACAAAGTCCACATGGAATCCGTGATGTTGCTAGGATACAGCTATTAGTATTTTCAGTGGCTGGGGTATTTTTTGGTATGTTTTTTTTTTTAATAGAGTCGGCCTAACCTCTTACAAACAGCAGAAGAATATGTGACTGCCAGGTCCCATTTACACAACGCTCCCTCAGCTGACAGTAACTAAGCCAAACTTGACCCTTTAATATCAGTCACTTTTATCTGTGAAGAAGGAACACAAAGAGCAATTTTGACCCAAATCTTGCGGGGGTGGGAGGGTTGGTTAATGATGTGCAGGATTTTCTCCCTGTGGGTATTCCATTGCTGAAGTCAGTCTCCCTCTAGTGGTTTATTTCCGGAGGGGCCCTTGGCTTTGCTGGCTTGGACAGGTCCCAGATCTGATGGTGTGATGCAGAAAGTGGAATGACCCCTATGAGCTGAGCCGTAGAGCTCATAATTTTTAAGAGATGAGCATAAAGCCTATAAAGTACTATTTTCTGTGGGGTTTATATTTTAGAATTTATTCTTTACAATATCAGTACGAGTTGAGGGTTTCCATCCCAGGCTCACTCTGTGGTATGGACTAACATGGTTTGCTCAGTGTGTAGGATGTGACTCTTGCACATTGTTTCCTTCAGCTGTATACTGGGATGCCTGTAAAAAAAAAGATCAGTATTTAAGCTCATGTTCCACATCAAAGCCAATGCCAGATGTGGTGCCAAAAACATTATAACACAGAAGAGCACTGAAGATGGTGCTATTTTGGGATCCTCATGTTTGGGGAAGCAATATCTAAGTGAAGCACTCTGCAGATATTTTACTGGAAAATCAGGAAAAGCCAGCTCTCTGGACTTTGTTTCCAACATATAACTTAACTTCGAGGTCTGTTAGGTTTTTCTTGCATTTATGCCCCTGACCTCACCTTTGCTGGGTATCTCTTTAGCACCTTAGATAGTCCCAGTGCCTTCAAAGGGTAGGAAACAGGGAGGGATGAAAGTAGAAGCCAAGTATCCAAAACTAAGCAGGAAATTTAAGTCTCCTAATACCTGATGCATATATTGGGTGTTGGGTTAAGCCAGTTCAGCTCCCCAAAGATGGCTAAGTAAAGGAAAAAAGATCTAATCTAAAGCATGATGAAGTCAACCCATGTCTTTATTTAACTGTAAAGGGCTTTGGATGAGGCTCAGCCTTCCTTCACAAGTGGTGGTAACCAGAGAGAGCTGTGATTCTGGAATGCATCAAGGATCCTGGGAAGATGGGTATCTTTCCAACTTGTACACTAACCTGAGGGAAGTAGAGGATTGGTACTGAATTCTTCATGTTCACATCTGGCAGAATTCCATGCTGTGATTTGCTTTTTCACCCACCAGAGGAGCAATTTGGCCTTGTTTTTTTCTTTATAAACTGTAGTAGAAAGCTTGGAGAAAATTAGGATAATCTGCCCCAGCAGTTAGCAAGCTCCTATTCCATTTTCCCATGCCTCTGGACCTGGAGACTGTGAGATGCCATCACCTTCCCGTGAAGCATTTTACAGTATGTTCAGTTACGTAACAACTTTAAGGGTAAGGTTTCACTTTTGTTTGACTTCTACTTACTGCTCAGCTCCTATTGGGCAATCAGGAATCTTGATCCTTTGAGAGACTGCTTAAACCACCTTCCTTTGGATGCTGCTTCATAAAAGCTGCACAGCGTTTCCCACGAGAGTGGTTTTGGAGCCAATTTTGTATTTCATTTTTGTTTTCACTCTTCAGGATAAAGTTTCCACACAAAGTCTTGGCCAAAGCTGATTTGATTTTGGTTTATGACTTGAGCAAGAATGATTCCATCTATTTTGTTTATATTAAGAAAAATACGCATTTACTCCTGGGATACATAACAAAATTCTTGTACTTTTTAACAGCTCCACAGCTAAAAAAGCAGAGGTACAAATTTAGTATGTACATGTCCTCTCTGAGATTTGTTCTGGCATCAGTCACTGACAGTAAGTTAATAGGATTCCTGTGTTTACAAGGAGGTCATGGACACCTATGGGATGCCCACAAACACATGAACTGGCTTTACTTTTATGAAATGGTATAATTATTTTTTTTTTTTAGACTTTGACAAGGCATATATAAGAAGTTTTTTAGTAAGGGAGGAAATGATCTAGTTGAACAGCACCTCTTTTTGAACTAGTTATGGGTGGTTATGTCAGTTGTAGAAGATAAGGAAAGGTTCCTCTGCTGGTTTGACTTGGGCAGGTTCGTGCATTTGAAGGGAGGTTTCTGTGAAGGGGAGCTTGCAGGCACCAGCTGTGTGAGGAGCCTCTCCTGTGGAGCAGTGCTTGGAAAACCACCTGTCCCAGGCAGAACTGGACACAAGCCTGTGAGAAAAACAGGGGCAGCGAGCCAGTTTGTTTTTAACAAAACAAAGTTATGCAATATCATTTAGTTCTGACATGTTCCCAATATGCAGCAAATGAAGAACTCACTAAATACAGTATATCTCTGGCCATATCATTTGAATATAACTTGTTTCCATGACAACCTCTGCTTAACAGCTCGGCTGATATGAAATCATTCCTAGATGAGGGAGCTTTTGCCAAAAGCATTGGGATTCAACACTTTATTATCGTGTTTTAGGGTTTAAAAAACATTTATTTAAACCTCTGGAAGCAAATATCAACTAAAATCCCTTCATCTTCACCTCTGCTGCGGCTCTTGGGTTGATCAGTTTATCTTCCTGGGAACCTCTCAGGAGCAGCTCCTCTGTTACTTAATATGCTTCTGAAGTCCCAGGCAGTGTTTCAAGAGCAAGTGATCGTGACACCAGCATTTGGTAGAGAAATTACATTTCATGGCTGTTGGCTCGGGATGTGAGGCAGGAGCAGCAGCAGCAGCAGGGCACAGCAGCCAAGGCTTGTGCTCCAGCCATCCCTCGAGTCCAGGAAGGTTTATGTTCCAGCTAACTCAGTGTCAGAGTGAAACACAGGAGCTTTGGCTGGAGAGAGGTCCAGCCCAACCTTTCACACCACTCATTTTGTATCAGGAGCACTGAACAAACACAGGTTACCTCAGAGGTTTTCTGACGTGTGGTACTTGTTGCCTCGGACACAGCTGTGGAACACTTCCAGCGTGCAAGTGCAGTATGACTGCTCATATGGTGCTTGTTCCCTTCCTCCCTTCCAGGTGCTACACTGCATTAGAATATAGCTAAAATAAGCCTAATGCTTTCCTAATATTTCTCATGTACGCAGGCACTCCAGTTGCCACAGTGATGGTGCACAACTGTCAGCAGGGGAAAGAAGGGTCCTGATGGTTTTAAGAGGCAGTGTGTCCCCTCAAAACACCACTGTATAATAGCAGGGGGATTTCCTGCACTAGCTGGGGCAGAGAATGTTGGAAAATCTCCTGGAATAGACAAATAATGTTTCAAGAACATGTAATGTACCCATTGCTGTCAAGATTTTGGGATCAGCAAGGATTATAAGAATAGGGATTTAAATCTCAAGTAAAACCATGTAAAGAGCTATGAAGTATTCATTGTTTCTTCTGGCTGCAATGTACCTTCTTCAGCTCTAATTAGCACAGCATGGAGTGGGTTTGGGCCTTTGTGTGGCAAAAAGGTTCAGGTGCCTGAAATTGGGTACAGACAAACAGTGCTGGGAGCACACAGAATGGGGCAGAACACTATTCCCCACCCCAGTTTGGTTTTTTTCCTCCCCAGTTGCTACCTGGGAAAATTTCAGCTGTTAGCCATCAGAAATCAGCCGAGTTAATCTACTGGCTGAGTCCTGTTCTCCTCCCCACAATCCTCCTTTATAAGGCCTTAGCAGAAAACCATGTTTACCTGGAGAACTCTGGAAGTAAAAGGTGGCTAGGAGAAGATGAAGGAATGGAGCCACAAGCCTCTTCCCTCATGGTGAGCTTTAAGCAACTCATCTCTGCACTATCTTGTAGCACAGGGCTGAACTGTAACACAGTTTGTTTCTGGTAAAGTTGCTTGAGAAGATACAAAGGCACAGGAGGCATCACCAGGGTTTCCTTAAAAAGGAACCTTTCGAATAGATGGTAAATATCAATAAAATAAATTTTTAATTAAAGCCTTATAAATACCTCTCTGAAAGTGATAATAACTTCCTGGGATTTTTAATCTCTGAACTGATTTCACTCAAGGTGTGCTGGCAGTGCGAGGTAGCTGAGCACAGTCAGGATGCTGCACTCATGATCATTTTTCCTTGTGAGATTCATCTCAGGAGACTCGTTCTTGCCTCTGTGTCACGACTTCTTAGAAATCTCTGTAGGCAAAGGATGCGCTAATTCGATGCATCCTGTGATTGCCCTTCCTCCACAGCCAAATTAATTTACTGTTAGTTGAGATTCCCGCAGTGTTCCTTGTGCCACTGTGAAGCCTGGTATTTACTGATGTAAATATGGAATAAATGCAGGCTTTACATGTCTCATTTGGAATAATGATACAGGCTGTGCTGCCTGGCTCTCACTCTGTGTCTCAGAGGTGTGGGGGTTGTACTTTTATATTGTTCCTTGCAGCTCAGGTTGTTTATAACAGAATGATTTGTTTTCAGCCTGAGCTATCATGTTTTAACTGATGAGCAGCTCCCTCATGATGGAATCTGGAAGTTTTCACTGAAGCATGTGGTTCCCATCAGAGGCAGGTGCTGGATTCAAAGTTAGTTTTTGTAATACAGCCTAATGGGTTAGGCCTCACTTCCATAGTGGTGCTGCTGCATATCCAAAATTTAACACTTTGTTGGCAACCTCAGCAGAGGACACGAAAAGTGTGTTGGGCTTGGAGACTGTCCTTGGCAGTCATGGAGGCAAGATAGGGCCCTTTAAGGTCATAAGAAATGAGCACTCTCCTCCTCTCCTCCTCTCTTCTCCAGCTCTTCTGAGAAAATCTGTGCCTAGATACAGCCATTTATTGTAAGGATTTTTTTAATGATTAACATTTTTGGTAGGCTCACCATTAAAATAGAGAGAAAATGCTTGGAGTGGGCACAGCAATGAATTTTTAGATTCCAAGCTCTCCCAAATGGTCATTATCTTGCCTTCTATTTAAAGAGGAATAAATTAATTTGCATGAAATGGCATAACTGGTTTTCCAGATCTTATTTAATTTGGATTAGCAGTTTGCATTTTCCATCTGGACAACATAATCATTAACTTTTTGTGTTTCTTTATTGTCACTGTGCAGACTGCTTTTTATGGGTGATCTTTGACCTTTCTTGCTGTTAGATTTTTATTTCTTTAAAGGAGTGTGTCTTTATTGATTTTTCCTTTAGGATGAAGTATATATAAAATTATTCATCCTACTAAATGTGCTTGCAAGGCAATCTGTGATTCATGGTCTTTGATCCTATCACTTATGTGGGTGTTTAACTTTACTACTGTGCACAGTCCCAATAGGGAGAATCTTAATTTTAAACATATTATTATAAAAATAGTGTGAGGGTTTTTTTTTTTTTGCACATGTCCATGTTGGATTTGTGAGGAACATCTTCCTACAAAACCAAATATATAACTTAAATGGGCTGTAGAGAAGATGAGAAGACAGAAATTATTCCCCTCAAAGTCTGTAAAGGTTTGTTCTTGCGCTGTCTCCATCCACGGTCAGTTTGGATGGTGGCCATCCCTCCGTTACCTGAACGTGCAAATTTTGTGTCCTAAACCTTGGGTTTTTAGAGAGGTGTAGTATTTTGGTCAGTGTTGCCAAGCCAAACTGAGCACGAAGGCTAATTTGCTCAAAAAGGCAGCCCCAGAGACGCATCAGATCTGGGGTGTGCCCTGTGCATGTGCGGGGAAGGGGCTGCCAGCAGCGTGCGCGGTGGGACGGGGGCTTTGGGTACCCCGTCTGCCCCAGCGCCTCCTGGGTCCTCGTAAAGGTCTAAGGAAGCAGATGGGCGACTCCCCTCCTACAGGAGAGGCAGCGACCGGGCGAGAGCCTGTGCTGGGTCAGCGCCCCTTTGGGGAGCCACCCGTGCTCTCCAGTGGGCCCTTGGGCACGTCCATCGCTACCACCATCAGCGTGGCTCCCTCTGCCCCTTCCCCAGGCCGTCCGTCTGTCCTTCCCGTCGCACCCTGGCTCCTGGCTTCTCTGTCCCTGCCCTGCTCCTGTTCCGAGCCCGAGTCCCGCTCACCCCCCCGCTCCCCGTCCCTCCTCGCCGTCCCTTGTCCCCTCCCCGCGCCCGTCCCGCCCCTCGCCCCCCCCGCCCGCCCGGGTTGATGGCGCTCAGCCCCCCCGAGCGGGAGGCGCCGGGGCTACCGGGGCTGCGGCTCCACTCGCCATGGACCTTCTGGCTGGACAAGTGAGTGGGGCCAGGGGGGCGGAGGGGAGCTGGAGAAATCCCCCCCGCCAAATCCGTCCGTGGAGAAGCATCCCTGCGCGTTATCGGTTCGCTCGTCCAACAGATTGGACGCCGGGAGATCAATCTTGGGCTGCGTACGGGAGAAGCGCTGGGGCGAGGGACTGTCCCGGTGCCTGTCCCCATCGAGGAGGGAGCCGCGTAGTGAAACCGGTTTGGAAACGCTTTCGGTTTTGTAGTTGAACGGCCGCACATTGATCCAGGAAACCTCGGTGGAGGTTTGGGCTCTAAATTTAGAAATGACGCTCGGCAGCCCCGGGAATGGAAGGGTAAAGGTTGTGTTTTGGTGCTGTGGTCTGTGCATCCCTGCTGCTGCCCAAATGGACCTGGTCCTACCAGTCTGGACGTGTCCAGTCTTAGAACTCTTTAATACCAGGTTTGACTCCTGTAGGTGATCACTTCTTGTATTGAAGGATTAGCTAAAATTTATTAATTAACTGCAGTGTTCATATTACATTTCGTGTGCTTGAAGTTGGAGTCTCTAATGCCATAGGAAGCTTGTGCCAGGGCAGCTCATCCCCATGGTGCACACAGCAAGGCATAGAGAAGAAGTACCAAAGTCAAAACTGAAAGAGGAAGTTTATAACCAGAATTTGAGATTGTTTTTTCAAGTGTGTATTTTCTAGCATCTTGTTTTTTAATCTTCTCTGTCTCCTTTTATCAGTTTTCTGGTGTATTTCTCCTCTCCCCTCCCCTATTCCAGAAGGAAAGTTCTCTCCTTTATCAGCCTGTCTGCCACTGAACTGCCTCACACTATTGGTGAAATTCTCCCCTTTAGGTATTTTTTTGGTGGTAACTTTTCAACTCATGACAGGGAAATAACAAGAAACTGCCAAAAGCACACAAATATTGAGGTCCTGTGAATCAAATCTAATAAATAAACCCATCAATAATTTCTGATTAATCCTTTTATACTCACGATATAGTTGTGGTCGGGTTCAGGGTCTGAGTTGTTTTTTTTTTGCATCTTTGTCTGGACTGCTGTTTAAGCAAGCCCCAAACCAGATCTGTTTGTTTACATGAGCCATGTGGAGATAAGCATGCCCATCTTTTATAATCAGCATCAGAAGTTAAAATTCATTTCAAGTTCCTGAGTTGTATCGTGATTTTTTTTTTTCTGAAGTCTTGGTTCCATCGTACTTTAGACTCTTAAAATTAAGTTATTCTATTGATTTTTTTTTTCGTCTTCTTTCAGATCACATATAACTGCATTTAATTAGTATTGTTGCTTCTGAACTTATAAATCCAAGAGTGTATGTATAAGGGGGGGAAAAAAGTGGGACCATATACACACAAAACTGCGTTTTGTTTACTGGCAACAGCCATAGAATAATGGTAGGGAACAAGAATGGTGGCAAACAAGGCTTGTTTTATATGTCAAAAAACGTTCAAGGCATTAAAAAGCACACAGGAGATGGAACCATGAACTTAATTTACTGCTGTGTGTGGAGGTTCATGGCTCTGCAGAGAAGTGGCTGGGATGTTTACTGGTACATCCGTGGAGATTTGATGGAGGAATCCCTGCTTAGGCTTGTATTGGATGGACTTTGTGTAGCAGATAACTGTGGGTGCTTTTTTAACTTACTTCAGTAGTACCTAGTGTGGAACAGTGCTGTTTCCTCAGGAGATGGTATTGATTTTTGGCTGCTGCTACATTTTACCCTGTACTCATACTGAAAAGCAGGAAAAAGTGATGTGTAAGGATAAATAGATGTTGAGATGGATATGTAGTTATCTTTTTCTATTAAATTACTGTGAGAGAGATCCATGACATACAATTTTAAGGTCTCTAAAATGTATCTTTTCATTAAGTCACGCTGTTAAAATAAATATCCATCAGCTAAGTGGTGCTCTGTGGAGAAACCAGCGATGTGCTACCCTTGGGGTTCACGGCCTTGCTTTTATCACAGCATCACCACATACATCTGCTCAAGAACTAAATGCCTTTGCTTTATCTACATCAGCACTTTTTTCTGTGAATGCCCTGGCACAGGCTGAACATCTGGAGGCTGATATCCTGTGGCCAGGTCCTGGTTCATTGCCATCACCTCACACATGTCACAGGGCATCTATATTTCCCGTAAATGCTGAGCTGTTCTTGGTATGTGTGTCTGAAATAGCAACCACTTGATATCACTGTCTGATGTCCTACCCTGTAAATGCTTAGGAAAGTGAGCACAATAAAAGCTTTGGGAGAATATTATTCACCAGTTGGACAAATAAAATCCCATCTATGATCCTCAAATGCTCACAGGTCAGCAGTTTCATAGAGGGCAGCAGAAAAGCTGGCAGGTGTTTTTTTGTTGTAAGAGAATTGAGGTTTCCTTTTTAATGGTTAAAATGTTCTAAGGTCAAGTAGTAAAAGTTTGGAAATCCCAACTGTTTCCTAACCTGGCTATGACATGCCATCTCATTGTGGTTTAACCCCAGCCAAAAACCAAGCTGCACACAGCCGCTCGCTCGCTCCCCCACCAGCGGAATCCAGGAGAGAATTAGAAGAGTAAAAGCTGGAAAACTCGTGGGTTGAGATAAAGACAGTTTAATAGGGAAAGCCAAAGCTGTGCACACAATCAAATCAAAACAAGGAATTAATTAATTCACTGCTTCCCACAGGCAGGCAGGTGTACAGCCAAGTCCAGGTGAGCAGGGCCCCATCGTGTGTAACAGTGACTTGGGAGGACAAATACCATCATTCCAAATGTCACCCCTTCTTCCCTCCACTTTATAGACTGAGCATAATGGCATATGGTCTGGAATATCCCCTGGGTGAGTTGGGGTCAGCTGTCCTGGCTGCGTCTCCTCCCAGTTTCCCATGCATCCCCCAACCAGCGTTGCTGCACAAGTACCTACGTACGTGCCAGTGTAGCACTATGAAAAGGCCTTGGCTCTGTGTGAACACTGCAGCAATAACAAAACCATCTCTATATTATCAACCCTGTGTTCAGCACAAATCTAAAATGTAGCCCCACATTAGACCAACCGGGAGAAAACAACTCCATCCAGCCAAAACCAGCGCACATCTCATGTTTAATGCTGCACTAAGCCCTTTGCTACCGAAATAACAGAGTCCTAGTAGCTGTTTGATTTTTCAGCATCACAAGAAGCCAGAGGCTTTGTCAGTGCTAAGGGTTTTCAGTCCAGTGTGTGTGTATGTGCACATGTGATCATGAATGCTGCCAGACCGCTTTCAGTCAACAGCAAGGAAAATGCCAGAACCCTTCTGCACAAATCAGTGCTATCAGGAATTGGGCACACATCACACAAAAGCCTAGGACAGAAGCCTCATTTCTAGATAAACCTCACTCCCATGGAACTCTGGGTGTGCAGCAGGGCAGGTCCCTTTGCAGGATCATGACCTGCCTGCCCTGTCTTGTGGCCTGACTTCGAACAATGCTCTTTAGATAATTTTATTTCTGTTGCAAGAATAGTTTAACTCTTCAGGATCTTTGTGAGGGGAAGTATGAGCTTATAAACATTGTCAAATATGCAGGGTTATTAGTCTGCTCTAGGAAAGACAAAATATTCTTACAGAAATGTATTATCTGTGCTGATTTTTCTCTCTGTATGTTATAGATGAGTTCTATATAAAGTTCAGTAGATAAATTTTGATAACTGAACTGTTTTAATAATGTCTTAATCTTCTTAACTGAACACATCAGATGTTTGAAACTAAACTTAATAATTTCCCTTCTTCCCTATAGAAAAATCTTATTTATCCAGGATCATCTGTTTCATCTATTACAGCTTATGAGTAGGTGGCTTACAATGAAAAATGATGGTTAATATTATAAGAATGTTCAACCCAGTAAGTGCATTTTGACAGGCTTTGATGGCTTGAAATCAGTCTTTGTAGTCAGAATGGATTACCAGATTTATTTAGTTGCCACAGCATGTTTTTGAGTTTATGCCTTGTAAGTAAATATTTTGCTTATTTATACCAAAAGCAGTTGTAGTTAAGCACCTACAGGGGTATTTTCAAAACTGCTTGGCAGCTTTTAAAGCTCCCGCTAAAGCCGTGATGAGATTCCCACCGGGAAACAAAGGCCAGTGTGAGCACATATGAAACAACTTCTATACTTAATTCTTTGCAGAAAAACAGAAAAGCTACAGTTCAGCATCAGAAATTAACATAAGCACAACCACCTGGAGGTTTATTCATGGATAAAACAATGAGATTTGTCTTTGTATCCTTTGTTCTTTATTCGTGCTGGAATAATGAAGGAGTAGTGAAGCAAGCCAGCATTAGGATTCAGTTTATGTAGATTATTCCTGTTTCCATATTCCCATGTGGTTCACTGTGAGATGCTGTACAGTGGGTCTGGCCTGATTAGGCAACTCAATTAGTCCTGATACTGCACTAAAATTTCTCCCATAATGTCCTGAAGAAGCGGAGCAGTGGCATCAGAGGGCATGGAACAGGCAGACCAGGAGAAACATTGAGTATTTTATGTGCAGACTCCATGGGGAGCACAGATGTGCATTTGTAGGTGGAGTGGCAACAGACCAACAACTTCCATCCCCAGAAGAGCTGTGGGTGCCAGGCTGGTGCTGTGATCCATGTCCCTTCCTGTTACTGTGCTCAGGGGGACCGGCAGGGCCTGCTGAGTTCCTTGGAAATTAATTGTTCCATGGCAGTAATTGACAGGTCAGTATGGCATATCAGATTAATTTTATTGTTGATGGCAGTAAAGTTATCCAAATGGGAGGAATCCTGTAATAGCTTCATTTCAAGGGTCAGTATTTGCACGGTCTTGTTTTATGGTACGATGTATATTGAGGTTTTTAGTAAAGTATACAACCATCCTACTACTCCTAGTGTATAAAGTGTTTCCTGGAAGACTTACAGAAGTAGGAATTTCTACAGATTCCTTCAATTGGAAGTCATCTGCCATTTCTGCTAACTTAAACTTATGCTGTATATTCAGTTGAAAAAAAATTAAAATCAAAACTTCATGGGTTTCAAGGCATGAAACCCCCGCAGTGATCATCTGGGTGGATCTGCTGAGTTTATGGGTGACTGTGAATACCACAGAAACACTGCGGTTCAGATTTGTCAGCAGTTTGGAATTTTGCAGGAATTTTTCCTTCTGTCTGTGATTAGAATACTGTCTTTGCCTTATACACACCGATCAAACCAAATCTGTACAGGTGTAATTTCTGCAACAAATGATCCTGAAATTTTAAATTGATGCATCATCCTATTCTCTATCACAGCCTTTTCAATAGTGTTTTGGTTTTGTTTGATTTTTGGTTTTTTGTTTGTTTGTTTGTTTTGTGTGTGTGGTTGTTTGGTTGTTTGTTTCTGTTGTTGTTGTTTTTAATAAAAATGTTTGGGGGTTCATGCTGATACCCATAAATGACTGACACTTTCCAGAGCTAGGTGAAAAGGCTGAAATAACATTGTGTAATTTTGTGGGCATGGAGCATTTACTGGGCAGGTTACTAGAAATAAATGGTCACTCACCATAACTTTTAAAACAGATGATTTGCTGGTTGGTTTCTGCCAGCTGATCACAGTTGCTCTGGAAATGTTATTTGCAGCTATCAAAATGAACCATTTCATAACCTCAGAGTGGAATATTCTGTCTACCTGTCTTAGCTGCTCTTTTAAATGGCATTGAATTTGCTAAATGGCTACCATGATTATCTGGGTAACCTTTGAAGGCTATGGTTGGAGAACCTATTTTAATATTTTGTTTGAGTAAACCTTCCTATTGAAGCAACTCAGTGGCAGTATCAGAATGAGGATGTATAGGGGGTGATACTCTATGTTGTACAGCATATGTAACCCCACATGCACTGGTGACTGCTAAGTTACTAAGAGTGCCTAAGAGAATTAATTTCTTGAGCAGTGGTGTGGGACAGCGAGAGGCAAAGTTCTCATGTTTTGCCTGTTTGTGTTCTATTCTACATATAGAGAGTCAGTAGAGAGGTGCTACTTCTGTCAGCAACAAGGAAAAAACAAGGGGTAATTTGTTGTGAATCCACTACTCCCTACTGACAAATATCAGCTGATAAGTTTCAAAGTGTGTTTTATTTACTACTTTGTGGATTCAAAACCAATCTGACTGGCTGTCTCTGTTAAATACTGTGAATTTCTCTTTTTGCTCTTCACTGCTGAGTGTAAAGTGTAAGTAAAAACTGACAAAACACAAAAAACCACACACACACACACAAATCCTTACTATGATAATTCCTTTTGATCACATTGATGACAGTTTTGTTTGTTGCTGGTTTCAAGTTACCAGTTTTTTCATGAAAGTTTTCGTAGTTCATGAGAACAGGACTAGAATCTGTGCCATGGCAATTTCTTGGGTTTTGTTTGCTTGTTTTTATAACCTCTAGTTAAAGTGATTTTTGAGATTTGGACATGTAACACTGTTTTCTTGCCAGTTCCACCATTGTAATGTGCTCTTATGTCTGGTAATTAACAGGCAAATAGTAAAGTAGGTGTTAGTTTGCCTGTTCTATACTGAAAAAGCTGGGAGGGATTTTTCTGCTGGCTTTGTATTTTTTAAAGTAACGTATTTTGATAGGGGCCTTCAAAAAACCTTAGAGCTATTATTAGACTTTTGAAGATGTGATGATGTTTCACTAGTTTTGCATATTAAATGTCTTCTTTTACATGAATGTCTAGGGTTTGCCCCAGAGCCTAAATTATATCTGTAACAACGGAGAGTAACTTCAGTGTTTCCCTGGACATATTTCATGCTGATCAGATGTATCGGGGAGGGTTGCTGAGATCTGGTTTACTTTTATCCTTTCTTCAGCTTGTACCTGAGCAACAGCTGCATTTTCTTCTGTTTCCTTAGACGTGTTCTGTTTCCTCTGTTTCCAGATTTAGTCATTTTACACATTTTTATTTCCTCTTCTGAGGCACAATGGGAGGTTGCCTTGTCTTTGATCTTCATTTTTCTTTAGAAATCCCACTTCAGCTTCTGAAGAGAAAAAATGTTTCCAGTTCTAACAAATTGAATGTGCCTTAGCAATTTTGACCTCATTCCTCCAAAAATTGTGTCTGTGGGATGGTGTGCTGGGAATTGTAAGGTGGGTGTTACGATGCACTATTAGTGTGGTGACAGGAGCCGAGTGATGCTGGGGGTGTGGATGCACCATCCCATGTCTCAAGCACTGAAATTCATCATGAAGGTTATAAATAGAACCATTTAGGTTGGAAAAAGCTCTTCAGAGGATGAGGTGCAGCTGGTGCTGTGCGTGCCTGAAGGGAGCAGCTCCAGGTGGGAGCTGGGAATGGTTGGTATGAGGGTGAGCTGGAGAAGTTGAACCATTCCTGGGGTACGAGGGTGTCTGGCAGTGAGGCCAACCCAAGGATCTTGTGACATTATGGGGCATACTGGTGGTAGATGTGGCTTGGAGACAGAGTGCCAGTGGTGGGAGAGCTGCCTGGAGTCATGCAGACTCCCTGTGTGTGTTGGGTTCCATGGCAGCTGGCAGGGGAGTTGCTCTTTGGGACTTGTGCTTCTCAGCCCGTGTGTGTGTCCCATCCATCGGAGGGACCAATGACCATTGTGACTGTCCCTGGTGAAGGTGGTGTGGGGCTGAGGGAAGGTCCTGCTGCCATCCCGCCTTCCTGCCATCCCTCCATGATCCTGCATCCCACCATCCTTTCCATGATCCCACATCCCGCATCCCTCCATCCCTCCATGATCTCACATCCCGCCTTCCCGCCGCCTGTGCGCCTGCGCCACCTAGCGGCCTGCGCTGAGGGAACAGTGCGGATTATGTTCTTTTTCAAAGAGTGAAGCACTGGGAGTGCCTTAAAACGCTTAAAAAAGGGGCTGAGGTGTATTAAGCGCAATTAAAAGTTATTCCAGAGGGTGACCATGCAGTCCCCTTCTGGTAGCCCATCACCTGTGAACAGCAGGGCTCTGAGGGTGTGTGGTGGCCCTGAGAGCAATGCTGTGATGCTTGGTTTGAAACTCCTAATTCTCCCATTTAATCAACATATTTTAGAAATTACGTGGTAAATATTAACCTCTTCACTAGTATAAAAGCACTTTTTAACTCCTATCTTTAAATGATTTTCCTTTAAACTCTTATCTTTAAATAATTGGAATTGGGCTTCCACTTTGACACGTGAATATTTCAACCTTGCACTCATGCGATTCACTCTCCTTCTCCATCTCCTTTCTTTCCCTCCTTGATAAAATAGATGTTTTAATTAATCTGTACTTTGTTTTCAAGATCACTTCCTGGTACGACAGCGGCTGAATGTGCATCAAACTTGAAGAAGATTTATACAGTACAAACAGTGCAGGTAAAGTGTCTGGCTCTGTTACAGGAGCTACTACACATTGTGAATGTAACTTCACACCCTAAGTTTCATTTTTCCTCATAGGATGACTCACAGCTGTGGCTTTGCTTACCTGAGGTGTGAAACGTGAGTTTTGTTGCACTTGTGTGTGTGTATTACAGAGTCATTGTTTGAATTTCACTTGGCTTTCCAGACCAGGAAAGGAGGAGGCATATTGGATTATTAAACTTTCCTGAGTTTCCACTTGTACCTCCGTTGGATTGTTATACTTGATGTATTTTAATAATTTTTCTGTCGTTTTTCCCATGTTTTATTTAACACAGAAATTCATTATAGAAAGACTAAAAATTGCAGCTTGTGTGTTGTGTTTTTGTTTTGTTTTGGGTTTTGTTTGGTTTTTGTTGTTTGTTTGTTTGGGGATTTTTTGTCTTTCCTCCTTGAGCATGAATCAAAAAAAAAATTAGCAAACTGACTTGAATTAAAGTATTCTCACATCATGGAATGCTCACAGTAATGAGAAATTCTGCATGTCTGTGTCATCTGCCAGTGCCTAGCAGTGGGCATCTCTTGCAAGTAGAATTGCATTTCTGTTTTAATACCACAGTTACCATGACGTGCAGCAAATTGGTATTTGTCTCACCCTAATGCTGAGCTGACTCAAGTTCACTAAATCTGTGAAATTCTAAGGTAGTTCCAAACCCTTCTGTTTGAGAAGCACAGCTGTAGTGATCTACTGGAGTTTTAAACAAGGCTTTCATATAATGTGATCTTCCTTGAGGAAGCGAAGCCAAAATCTTCATTGACTCCATCACTGTCCACCATGGCCAGTACCTACTCAATGAGGAATTCCAGCCTCCACCACCTGAAGGATGTTTTCAACCCAAAACCTTCCAAACAAAGTCCCTGGTTCAGGATATAAAGAGCTCTCAAATGTTTCCACAGCCATCTGCCAATGTAGCTCTGCTTCTTCTTCTGTCAGTATCTTTAGGGTTTGGGCAAATGACCTGGTAAGAATAAGACAAAAGTTGAAATGGGTGTTTCATAGCAAACTTTTATATTTTTAGTAGTCTTCCATCTCTCTTCTTGTGACTGGGAAATGGTAATGGCTGGTAGGCAGTCACCAAGGGCCGCAGAATTTTATCACATAATGTTGCAATCTTTGTTTCTAAAATTGTGCTAATGATTAAGTATTCGATAATACTTAATGTATTAGATAATACTTGAATATTATGTGTAGATAATACTTAATGAGTTGCATTACTAATTAATATTGCATCACCACATGTTGCTGCAACTTAAGTCTTTAAAAATCTTATTCCCAGCTGTTGGATAAAGAAGAACAGGGATTGGGATCTTTTTAGTTATCCCTCCCTATTGCTCACTACTGCTTTTGGGTGCCCTTTATCCACCCTGAACATGCATGACAGCTTCTGCTTTTACCAGCAGAAATACTGGGAAGTAATCCAATGGTTCCTGGTAACTTGGATCTTCTGATTCCCCCCCCCTTCCTGTATTAACATGTGCATCTCATGTTCTTTGCATCTGGTTGAAGCCTTTCATTTAGACAAAGTAGTTGGGTTGCTGTTTAGGCATTTAGTTCACCAGAATTGTTTGTGGCTTTTTTGTAACTCAGGATAATCACAATGAAGTTTAGGCTAGGCTAGGATATTTTATATAAATATTTTTTTGTATGCTAATAAAATACTATGTACTGCTTTGTTCTCACATACTTAGTGTAACTCTGTTTTTGATTTTTTTTTTTTCCCTTCCCTCCCTGTTGAAAATGACCTTGATTCTAAAATAATCCACAGTTGGACTGTTTCCCTTCTTTCCACCTTCACTTATGCAGAATTGGCATCTAAAAAAAAAAAGTAGAAATTAACTTGTGACAAGTTCTTTTCCAAGCATTTTGTTATAACATAGAAGATGCCAGTTCTCTAGGAGAAGGATATGTAATTGTTTTAGAAAAAATTAGCAGTAAATCTGCATGAAACACACTCTCTTGTGTTAATACAACTAATATTTTTTTCTTTTCAAGGATTTTTGGAGTGTCTACAACAACATTCCTCCTGTGACAAATTTGTCTCTGAGATGCAGTTACCATTTAATGCGGGGAGAAAGACGCCCACTCTGGTACGTGTGTTGTCATTAGACATTTCTGGGAATGGGCAGTGGAAGAGCCTGCAGTGGAGAAAGGAGACAGGTGTTGGAAGGAATGTCTTGTTTATGTTTTATTTTAAGCCTATTAAAGTAATTTTGTATTTTAGGAAAGGGATTGCCAGAGGTTGATATCATCAGTAACTCACTAACTTTTCAGTAATTGCTGCCAAAAGTATATTGGCCAATATCAGCATTTATATATATATATATGTGTGTGTGTTTGTGTAAATTTATTTTTTTTTTAAGACAGAAAAATTCTGAAGTAAGAATTGAGGACTGCAGGTTTCTGAATGTGTCCTCCCAAAGCTTTCCAGCTCCTTTCCCCAGCATCTGTCAGGATTGGAATATCTAAACCCAGTATGAAACCTGTGGAAGTTCCCCAGGCCCAACAGTCTCCCACCAAAGACGAATTTTAGGTTATTCCTTTACCTTTGCTTTTAAAGAGTTTTAACAGGAAAGTAAAAGCGATAATTTAAGATCTTATTGAGTGAATTGTGGCAGAATAAACTTGAGGAGCTCACAGGTTTGTACCCTGTGCCTTTGTCATTACAAGGCAGTGTAATGGTTACATCTGCCCTGACCCTGGGCAACTTCAGTCTTTTTTTTTTTTAATATGAGCAAATAATTTCTAGCTGTCACAAAAATGAAATGAAGTGTGCTCATGTTCTTTTGTTAAATTGGATAAATGGGAGGCTGGTAAGTTGCTTCTGTGAAAATGTGCCAGAGGTTTTCCAAAATAAAAGGTTACCATAGTAAAATGTAAAATTGTTTTGTGGCTTGTTCCCATACAGTGTGCAGCCACTTCAAAGACTGTCTGTAGTCAGGGAAAATGTAAGTATTTTCCAAGACACAAAACTTAAGAAAGGGATTAGGTGTTGAGAGATACACTTCATATGAACAATGAAAGAATTATCTGTGATGTCAGAAGTCAGAGTCATGCTCCCTGGAGTTAATAATTGCATTTCAGATGGGATTTTTCTGGGAAAATTAAACCACAAACATAAGGTTATCTAGATGTGGACTTGAGTGTTTATTTTCACTGATCTATTTCCCATAACAGGGAAGAAGAAAGCAATGCCAAAGGAGGTATATGGAAAATGAAGGTCCCTAAAGAAAGTACGGTATGTTATGTAGACTTCTTACTCAGACCTTGTTTAGTAAGGGAGTTTCTTTAAACTCTGCCTGATAAAGCTGTTGTAAAACTTTTTACTTATGACATCATCCAACACAACAACCAAACACTGTTTTAACTTCCATAACCTTTTATATACAATGAGCAAAAGTTTCTTTTCCAATAATTCCATATCTCCTGCTTTAGATAACATTTGGCAATGTGTTATCAAGCAATTGAAAGCTGCAGTGTTTCCATTTAGAAACATGGGAATTTACAATCACCTTTGTTCTTGAGACTATTTGCTTACAGGCATACAAAGGAAAACAGGAAACCTTTTCCTGATAATCTATGCTAAATTATAGCCAGAACCACAGTAACACTCTTCACAAGTCAGCACAGCACAAAGTTTCACTGAAATGCTCTTAAACTCCCTGTCAAGCTCTGTAGGACTATTTCTGCTTGGTGTGGCTTGTTTGCCCCTGTGATAGCTCTGAGTAGCCTGTGACTTTCTGCAGCCAAACATGGACCAAGGTGTTGTTTCCAGCAGTAACTCATGGCTGTGCTCCCACTGGAAGGGGCAAAATCTTGCTTCATTCTGTTCTGATCCCTCTTACACTGGTTCTGATGCTCATCAAACTGTTTAGTGAGCCAGCTTAGTGTACTCTGCCATTGCAAAAAGTCTCCTGGTTTGTTTTTTTAATTTTTAATTAGAATGTACAGCCAGGAGAGTTTTTCAATGGCCATAAAGTAGAAAGGACAAGTAGGATCATCCCCTTTGGCAACAGTGAGTTATCAGAGCACCATGTGTGCATTTTGGGAAACTGCAGTGCTGCTCAGGGTTTTTTCCCCTCCTTTTTTTTTTTTTTTTTTAATTTTAAAGTGTTAAAGATTAAGTGTGTTCAGGCATGCCATTGTTTGAGCCCTGATGAAAAAAATGGCTTTCTCTTTGCATCCCTAATCAAATGCACGTGAGTAACTTCTCCTGTGAACTTCCATGGCGAGGAGATTTGACCTCTTCACACGAGGTGTTTATGTGTGCAAGTGTGCTTTGGATCAGGCCTTTAAACACGAAAAGGGAAGTGTCAGAAAAATGTGACAGCCTTGCAGAAGGCATTAAATGCTGAAAGATGGCACTCAATTTCAGCCAAAAGTTAATTGATTTTTGCCTGTGGGCTTTTTCCTTCTATGTGAGTTGCAGCTTTCCTCCCCTGCCGTCCCAAGTGATCACAAAAGACTCAAATTGTCTTTTTCCCTTTATAATCCAAGGTGTGAAGATTGTCAGAAGTGACAAGTGGTTTGGAGAGCCTGCATTACTGGGCAGTGAATTTAGGGGCCCTAGAGGCCTTGTTTTTCAGAGGCTGAATGACAGCCCATTTTTGAAATGAAGGTACTTTTGATCTCTCAAACTACACACCACATGGCCCCAGTCACTTCTGAAAGGTTTGCTTGAAGGTGAGCTTCAGTCAGCTTTCACTGCCTTGTAAATAACATAAATAATACCTTTATGCCTGTTTCTCATTTTTTGGGTTCATTCTTCATCCTGTGTGTGCACAGCATCTCCTTGACTGAGATGAACCATCTTGTTCAGACCTAACTATTTATATATAACACAGCATGTACTTGGAATAAATACTCTTTATTTTTTCCTAGACAACCTCAGAAAGAGAAGACACTCCAAACTGAGGTAGCAAACGTAACTTTTAAATTAAAAATAATAATGCAAATGTAACTTCTTTCTGCTTCCTTAGGCTGCAGTTTGGAAAGAGCTGCTGCTGGCAACTATTGGAGAGCAGTTTACAGATTGTTGTGCAGCAGGTAATGATTGGGGCAAGCATGACAAATTGAGCTGGAACACAGAACATGGTAGCACTGCTAAAAATGGGGTGTAGGGCTGGAAAGCCTGTTCATACCTGTTGCCATTAAGAAGAGGACAAGGTGTGCTGACTACCTTTGTACAAGACTCGAGCTTGACAGCTTGTGGCTGTGGGAAGCCAGTAGATTTTCTAGTTATTAAACATCTGTCTGTTAGCCAGTATTTAAATAATTAATTTTCATTCCCCAGTATCAGGATTATGGAACCCTAAATGGCACTTCCATACCGATTGTTGGGATTGTCACTGTTGGAAGCAACTAAATTAGATCAATCATAGAATCATAAAAGGTTTGGGTTGGTAAGGACATTAAAGATCTTCTAGTTCTAAACCCCCTGCCATGGGCAGGGACACTTTCCACTAGAGCAGGTTTCTCAGAGCCCCATCCAACCTGGCCTTTGAATAGATGCCCCCACTTGCCCTCCTGCTCCCTCTGGTTAGGAATTGTCAGGGGAAGCACCAGTGCAGACCTGAAGCAGAGGGACACTGTGTGGTTTGCCTGTGGTGACATTAAAAGCCCATAGCACGGCCACAACACAAACCTGGCTCTCCTGAATCCCAGGTCAGCACTCTACCCAGAAGCAATATTTTCTTCATTGCTTAAAAATACTGCTCAGATCAAGGTAATGTTTCATGTAATTGAATTTACATAAATATTCTAAACGTACTTTGCTGGTTTACTGGAAAACAGGCATTAATCATCAAGAAGCTCACATATTATTTTGGTCAGAGGTAATAATTTAATGAAGTCCCTTTCAGAATAAATATCTTCTCTAGGCTTGCAAGGTTCCTCTCAAGGAAAGGAACTGTGTGAAGGGGCTGTGAGCAGTAGCTGCTTTAAAACAGATCATCAAAACTTCTTAGTCATGAAAAGCAAGTACAAGTGTGAACCTTCATTAAGGTTCAGTTAAAGAATAGTTTCTTGCTTCAATGAACTTGCTGACCCACTGGCCTAGAGGGGAAGGTGTTCTGGGAGCTGTTACTAAACTAACTTTTCAATTCAAATGGCACTTCTCCATCATTTCTTTTGCCCATATTTATTTTTCTCCTAAGCATGAATATCTGACTACACAGGCTGTTACAGTGGCTGTGAATATCCTGTTATAGGAGTGTTCCTTCACTGCTCTATCATTCCATAAAATAGAATTGCATTACTCAGGTTCAACAGTTCAGCAAAGACCTTCCAAATGGTGTCTCTTACACCCTTTATATACTGATAGGGTTGACTTAGGGTCGCTTCCTTCCTTAGGGTGCTTGGGACAGCTGTGCCATGGAGCTCACTGCTGGAGCTACCCACTGGAAAGCTGTGGCTTGGCCTTTGAGCTCTCCACAAAGCTGAATCCTGAGAATTTCACACCAAAAAGGGCTTTTTCAGTGAATCACGGAGTTACCAGCACTGGCAGCAGCAGCCTGACTGGAGCTTCATTAATTTCTTTTTATTATTATTATTATTGCTTTTTTCTGTTGCTGTCTTGACAAAATATAAAGGAAAAAGGGAACAAAGTCTGGAAAAGCTGGTGTCTGATCTCCACCAGGTCCTGTTCCTGGGGTTTTAGTTGTTTCACCCTCATCCTCACATTTTTGCTTGTAGGCATTATTGTAGGTAAATTATCTTTAGTAGTTCATGTTGCTGACCTTGGTGAAGGGAGTTCTTGTGATTCCCTTCTAATCAAGTGTAAGAGTGCTAATAGCAAAGATGAATAATCCTATGGCACTTCATAAAAAACACTGAGGTAATATTTCCAATAGCTTCTATAAACACAGTGGTTCTTTCTGGTAACTATTTTGTCTGGTATGTTGAACATTGGTATTTTCCTCACTGGAGATTGCTCTTTTTTTTTTCATGTCTTCAATTTTTTTCCCCAGCTTTTGGGCACTGTTTCATAATACATAAGTAGCAAATTAGACATGTCTCACTTTTAAAGTATTCCTTAATGATTCTTCCCCTTCTGTGCAGAAGATGAAGTAATAGGGGTTAGTGTCAGCGTTCGTGACCGTGAAGATGTTGTGCAAGTCTGGAACGTGAATGCCTCTTCAGCAAGTGAAGCAACAGTTCTAGAAAAGATTCATAAACTTCTGCCACACACATCTTTTAAAGCAGTCTTCTATAAACGTGAGTGTTTTGTGCTGTTTGTACTGTTAATTTCCACTTTCATTATAAAAACAAGATGCTGGGAGGGTATTTCCATGGGAATATCCTGCCTGATTCATCATTAATCACTTAGGAATGTAGCATCTGTCATTCCATTAAAATTATGTCCCTTTAATGTAAAAGTTAGCTATCATTCAAAAGATATTTTTAATTTAATCGTAGAATATATTTGGTTTCATGTTTAATGTGCCTGAGTCATAAAACAAGTGAGACAAATCTCTTTAACTCTCAAGGCTACATGCTGTTCAATTTAAGGATTCATTTAGAAGGAACCATTTACAATCAGGATTTTAAGGGATCTCATATTTTAGCATCTCTATAAATGTATTATCAGCATAGTGTGTTCCCAAAGATCACTTGTTGGCATGTTGTGTCTTCCTTGACTGATTTATACATTGCTATCTTGTGGTTTTTTAATCTTTTCCTTGACATAGTTTACATGTTCTTTTATTCTTTCTTCCCCCCTTCTCTCTTCCCTAGCCCACAGAGAGCATCATGCTTTCGAAGGCTGACATGGAAAGCATTAAGTGCAGTGTGTGCTGAGCTCATTGGTTGTTCTTTGGTGTTTTGAGGTGGTCTGGAGCAGGAGGAGGATGGTGGAAGCCCTGCAGGAGCGCTACATGCAGTTGGTCCTTTTGAGTTTGTGACATTTCAAACCGGGCTGTTGCTGTTGAAAATGAAGAAAATCAGTTGCCTTGACCGCTAAATGCGCAATTCATTGCTTCATGTTGAGTTGGCATTTTTAATTCTTCACTGTTCCTTTAAGAAGATATTTTGGCCACTTGTTTTCCTCAACCTGATTCTATATTCCCATTTCATTAAGATAGCAGGCTTTCTTTCCTTCTGCACTGTACTTAGTGAAAAGCAAACATGCAGAGAGATGCTGCGCTGCTTCTCTGAGATGTGCTTTACATAGAGGAATGCTGGCTCAGGGAAATGTGTTTTCAATTTTCACTTTGAGACATTCCTATCATGTTAAGATTTACTCACTGATTTTGTCCCAAGAGAGAAAGAAATTGCACTGCATTTATTCTAATATTCTAATATTCAGTGTAATCTAGCTGTGCACTGACAACAGCACACATGCTATAAACGTAAATAGAAAAGGGTTCATTAAATTGTATTCATTATATTGGGACTAACCCTGTGTGGGATGATGTTAATGTCTTTTAATTGTATTGATTTCAGAAGAACCCTCGTTCAGGCTAAAATCAGAAATTTTTGGCAGGAAAACCTGCAAACTCCACTCCATCTTATTTAAGAAACAGTGGGGTGTTTGTGTTTTTATGTTGTGTGCTTTCTTATGGTACATTTCTGTACTTTATTGAAAAAGTGTAGTGAATAATTTCTAATGTGTTTTACAAACTGGATCCGTCCCTCCCACTTCCAGGAGTACTTCAAGCCCACGTCTGCACCCACTAGGTCAGTGTCAGAATTGCTGCTGACTTCAGTGCTCAGGAAGAGGCTCCATTGTCTCTAGTTTCAAACCATCAAGGCTTCCTAAGTGACCTTTTTCAAACAAACAAAAAATACAGAAAAGAAATAGATCCTGTGTTGCAGCAAGAATAGGAGTATAAACAGTGTTAACCTTTAAATGTTTGTCTGCATTAACTATTTGAGGTGCTTTAATATACTACCAAAGATTGATTAGTTCCTTTTACAAGAAGAAGCTGCAAGGTGCAGATGAACATACCCTCCACTGAGCACTCCTTCCTAGTTTAGAGGTTTTTGTTTGGCAGCTGTTCAAGTTGCAGTGATTTCCACATACTAAGGAGACAACCATAAAAATAAAATAAATTTAAAAATCAGTATCACACATTTGAGGTTTTTTTTTTTTTTACAACTTTATCTTGTATTTACAACTTTTAACTTGTATTTATGAACTGTGCAGTTAATGAGCATTAGCAATTAAACACATTTTCTGAGGTCCAAATGTCTTGCTTCTGTAATTGCTTTTGAGATGAAATGTTACCAGTCCTGTTTTTTCAAACCTGTGTATTTTTCAGTAAAACTCTCTTAAAAGCTATCTGGTTTGTTCATAGATTGAGATTTTTTTTTTTTAATGAAAAATGTGGAGTGCCTGCAGATACTTGCAGGTGGGGTGTACATGAACAGCCTCTGGGCCTGTGTGACGGAGGGGAAAAGTGACTTCAGAGAAGAGAGGGGTAGAGCACATTGAGGAAAAATGTTTGTAACAGCTTGATGAGCAAGATTTCTCACTTGAAATACTTCCCTGTCTTTGGAGGAAATGTGAGTGGAATACCAGTGGAGAATTAATCACACACCCCTTCCTCCTCTTTGTTTTACTTTTGGAAACAAGCCAGACTCTCTTACCTTTTCCCCAGGTTTGTTTTCAGCACAGATGTTGATTTCGGTAGAGTTGGATCTGCTGGCAGGAGTGGCTGAGCTGGTGATGTCACTGGAACTTGCTCATTTAAGGTATTACTTTTTTCTTCCTATTGAAGGGAATTATTTTTGTTGTTGCCTTGTGTGCCCCTGTAATATTAAAGACCTCTCTGCTTCAATGGTGGGTAGGGACTGAGAGAGCCTTTGTTCCACCCGTAGGGCAGGGTAGCTGCACATCGACTGCTAAATTACAAACTTGTCAATTTTTCATTGGTCTAAGTCCCTAGTCTATGAAATTATGGATTTTTCTTCCATATGGCTTATTTCTGATGATAGTTATTATTACTTAGAATCAGGGTTGATGGGTATGTTCTTGACTAAAATTGAGTGTATCGTATGCCACAATCCAAAACCAGACTTGGATTAGACTGGGTAGGGCAAGTTCACAGGAACAGGACAAATTGCATATTGGTATTTTGCAACCATTGATTTAAAGCCTTTGTAGAATTTTTGAACTGTCCTTTCATCCCTGCATCTGTAGGGATGTATTTAGTCCAAATGATGTTGAACAGTTAATAGTTTTACTCTTTTAAATATTTATTATTTTCACCTGGAGATTTGCTTTATTGAACTTGATTAAATGAACCCCCTACTTCTGCAAAATCTTCTAAATTGTTTAAATGGATATCAAAGAAGTGCCTACAACTTCCTGTCAAAATTAATTTCTGCTGGCATTTCAATGTAAAATTAACTTTCATGGTGACAGGCAGTAAAGAAACTCCACAGATTAGCTGAATGAAAGAAACCTGCTTCCCTCTTGGGGTGGGAACAAGCCCTGGCTGATCCCTCCCACACTGGGATGGTGCCCCTGGGCTCTATCCAGAAAGGCTGAATCTTTTCACATAGCTGGAGTACTGGTTTTTGTGAATTTTATAGGAGCTTCATACCCTTGATATGCCTGTCCTGCCCCCCCCCGGGTCTGCTGGGTGTGGAGTTACTGTCACATGGGGATTGTCCTCTGTGCCAGGTGGGATGAGAGGTAAGAGGAGAGCTCTGCTTGGGTTTGGAAATGTTTGTAAAAAAAACTGGGTGGTGGTAAGTGGAGGATGGTGGGGAACTGGCAGAAGGGAAGCTGGTGCAGAGGGAGGAAGGGAGGGAGCATGGGGATGCAGCCCAGGGATGCAATGGGAGTGCCAGCCCCAGGGGAAGAGGAGCCAGGAGGGAGAGCTGTGGAATAAACAGCTTTTTACTTCTGAGTGCTACACTTGTGCTGGCTTGCACCTTCCAAGGGCTGAGGACAGTCCTGGGCAGGGGCTGACCTCTGATGCTCCCCCCACCTTTGGGGGGCATGTCTAATATCTCTCTGGGGCTCCCCAGGCTGCAACACAGTGGCTGCTGGAGGGATTAGTTAGGAATTTCACTTAACAGGGATGAAGGGTTGTCTTCTGGGGCTGCTAATTAACAGGATTCTACTCTGGTAATTAAATAGCAGTTTGTTGAACACAACGTAGTTGATGAAATCTTTGGAAAACATAACAATTAGCAGGCAAGGAATGGCAGCTTTGCCTCAAAAGCCTGTCCCCAACCAGTTGCTGGTGTGGTTTTAACCTTTCATTCCCCAGCAGAGATGGTGTTAACTATGAATTTGCATTTTGTGCTGTCGGTGGACAGCTTGTTCACCCTCTGCTGTCACAGCAGCTGGTTCCTCCAGGGCTTTATCTCAGCTGCAGGGGCTTGAGATGTGCCACATGTTGCTTTTTCAGAACACTCTCTGGTGCTGCCTTCTTAAAAGCCAGGGCTGGAGGACAGGAGGGTTTCCACCAAAACAAAAGAATATTTTTATATTCTTCCTATGGCAGATTGACCAGAGGGGATGAAGTTTAGGAGTTGTCTTAAAATATAAACCTGACAGAAGAAAATTTATGATCCCACACAGCTTATATAAACCCTCTCATCCACACACACACGGAAGGGAGGTGCTTTCAGATGGAAACCATTCCTGTCTTCATCTCTCCACTTCTCCCTCTCCTCTAATGATTCTCTTAGGACAAGAGGATGAGGAAATTAGATTAGACAAACAGTGGGAGATTGGAAGGTTTGCTATAAAAGCCACCTCCAATCTTCACTACACTTTGACAGCTCTCAATTTCTTAATTTGACAAGTTAATGAAGGCTGTATTATTTCCAAAGCTGTACATACTGCACTGCCACAGAAGGGGGGCTGTGCTCTGCACCAGGACTACCCATCCCAGCACCTTCCTCCCTCACAGGCTGCAAATCTCATCCTTGGAAGGGAGGTGGTGTGTGCTGGAGCCTGGGGCAGGGGCTGGTGTTTGGAGCTGCTGTGGGGTTCTGAAAGATGCTCCTGAGCCAGGAGTCACAGTGCCCTGGGTGTGTGTGTCATCTCTGAGAAGCCATGGCTGCAGCATTTGACCTCCTGGTGTTTGGCTTGGCTGGGCAGGACGTTGTTTCCTTCCACTCTCCCCGAGGCTGTGCAGACAGTGGAATGGGCTGGCCCAGCCAACCAAGCTAAGTACAGCAGGAGACATCCTGCTCACACCTCTCAGGCACAGCATTCCCAGGACAGGTCCGTGGGCATCCATGCAGCTGTGTGGTTCTGAGTCCAGCCTGGTGCTCTGCTCTGAGTCATGGGATGGGAAAAAGGGCTTTAAATGTGGTGGGACACATTCCCAGCTGCTGGGAAGAGTCAGTGGGAAGTGCAGCCCCTCTGGAGCAGCCCCAGGGTGTCCCTGCACAGCGGTGAGGCCAAGAGCAGAGTTTCAGATTTTACTGATCCCTCTCCAAACTGCCTGTTCCAAGTCCAGTGCCCACGATGTGCTCTGTCTCGTGGAGGAACTGGGAGAGAACCATATCCATCAGTGCATTGAGGCTCTATAAATAAGCACATCCAAGCAGGCTGGAAGCAAAGTCAGTATCATTTATCATACGAGGGGGCCTGGAATATGTTCCAGCTCCTAATGAGTAAGGGAGAGCAGTGTTATGAACAGGCATGGGATGAATCCCCTTCTTTTTGGATCATGATTCTGTGTAATAAACATGCAAGACAACTTGTATAAAATAGTGAGGATTCTTTCCTAGAGAAGTCATTTGAAGCTGTGTTTGCACATGAGGGAACTGTTCGGAGGAACATTTTGTAGTTACATTTCCATACAAGTGTGCAAAGAGAAAACAACACAGCAAGTGTAATCCTGTGCCATGCTGTGCCCTTCCTGGGCTCATAATCATATTCCATGGCCTCCCATGACACCAGGCAAGCACCCACTCTGGCACCCTGTACCCCTGCCTCCCTTGCAGCTGTCAGAGCTGTGGGGTGGATCACATAGTAAATCCAATCAAAGGTAGAAGGGATTTTTCCTGAGTGTTTTTTGGTCACGAAACGGTGAGTTCAGAGTAGGAAAGTCCTGACCCAAATGCATTAGCACTGCTTGCTGTTAGCAACCTTTCAAAATAATATTTGGCTGTAGAAGAAGGTGGCCTGCCAGGTAAACTGGGAAATGATCCTGCAGTGTGTGTGGCACAGGCACAGTCTGCACAGAAAGCATGATTGCTCTACCACCACCACCACCCCCCACTTTGGGATAATTTGGGGGGGACATTTTGTTTTGTTTGTGTTCAGTATTTCCCAGCCACCTTATTAGTTGTTCTCTGCATCTACACCCTGCAGCAGTGGCAGCACCACTCTTGTGGCTTTGTGTCTCACCACCCTCTTGCTCTGGCTGTGTGGTGAGGGGTCACCAGGTGACTCCCCTGGAGCTTTTTCCTGCAGGACACCTGACCATAGGAGCCCAGGCAGCCCCTCCCCATGTTTCCAGAGACAATCCTCCCTCTGGATTCAAGCCAATGTATCTTCATTGCCTTCACCTCCATCCTTCCTGCTCCTTTGTCACCTTTTCTAGCTGCTCACAGCCTGTGTCCCCTGAGCACTTCTCCCTCCTTCACACATTTCTCAAGTCAGCCTGAAGTCTGCAAGAGGCAGGTACCATCTTCATATGAAACAAACTCTGCTGATGGTCGTGCCACCCTGCCACACTCTGAGTAAAACTCTCAGCTTTCTTTGGAGATTCAAATCCTACCAGAGCCACAGTCCTGAGAGAGTCAAAGCCAAACCAGAGGGATGGATGCAGCAGAGGGGACTGCGCCCTTCCTCTGAGATATGGAAGTACCTGCCAGGGAGCTCCAAGGGCAGGGCAGGTGCTGCACCTCCTTCTTTCTAATATTTTCCCTAATTGTTTTTGTCAGATATAGACCCCTGAGCAGGATGGAGCTGCTGCTGTTTGGAACCCCCGTGGGCATTTACTCCTGGAGGCTTCTGAGACCTGTGAGGAGGTGGGAATGGAAGTTCAGCAGTTGCAATAGTTTTACTGTTCAAAGCCTGCAATGGCTTCCAGACTTAAGTACATTTTTTATCTTCTCTTTTTCTCTTTGCTGAAATGAAGGAGCCATCAGTGATGGTCTGGAATATGGCACACACATGTTTGTGTAGTGTTACTGTTTATATGGTAGCAGGCTGGGCTGGAAAGCTGATCACCTTCTAAGAAAATAAGTTATCTCTGCTGCTTGTGCTCCATCCCAGAGCTTTTTTTGAAGCCTCTTAAGTTTTGGACGTAGTTCTTAATTACCAAAAACTCTTATTTAATGTTTTGGGTTTTTATAATAGTTTATAAATTTAAAACTCCAACAGCTCAACAAGGAAACACCTGCTAAGCGTTGAAAGTAAGTGGATCTCCTGAAAGAGGCTGGCACTGGAGCTGCCATGAGATGGCACTGCGACATCAGGCATGGAGCTGAGCCACTCCATCCCTCTGGGTGTGTGGGGAAGCACCCTCCTGGAGGGAGAAAAAATGCCAAGGAAGAGAAAGGACTTATGTAAGGATAATTCTGCTATTAGTCAGGGGGATCTGTCATGGAGCTGTGTCTGGACTGGACTTTTCCTGCTTACACAAAGCACATAATGCTGTAGGAATTCATGTATAAACAGTGCAAATAAGAGGGGAGGGCGGCTAAATTATGAAGAGCAGTAAGGAAATAGGTTTTTCTTTAACTGTTGATGGAAAATTCATAAAGTCTTTGGTTTCTGGGGGATTTCTGAACATAACTGTATGTTGAAAATAGTCATGGTATAACTTTCTTTGAGCACACACAAAGTTTAAAGCAAGCTGTAGGAACAGGGAGAAGCTGTCATGGCTGGGCAGGTTTGCAGCTGGAGTGGAGCTGGCAGTGCTGCCCTGGTGTTACTCCTTGGGGATGGGATCTCTTCCCAGGGTCTGCGCTCCTGGTAAGGCATAGAAAAAGCCTTTTATGTCCACAGTGGGGTAAAGCAGCACATCTCTCACAAAGTGCCAGCTACCACCGTTGTGTTGGTGACATCTCTGATACTGTAAAACACTCTTGAAAAAACCTCTTGCCAACCATTTTGCTCAAAGAGAGGTAGAAAGGGTGGGGTAGAGCACGCTACAACTTCCAATTAATTGTAATTAGAAATACTAAACCAGGGAGGGAACTTCTAGGCCTGGTACTGGGGCCTGCTTATCAGCAGAGAAGCAATTCATGGCTGTAACAGGTTGCAGAAATGCACCTGAACTAAGAGACTTTGCTGCTGCCACTGCTGATTGATTGAGGTCTGCTTTTTCCAGGCACCATGACCTGTGTTATCCCTGCCTCTTGCATAAAACACAACAAACAAAAGCAGCCTCTTGTACTCGACCCACATTTCTCTGAAGTCCCTTTTTCTTCCCTTTCTTTTACTCCCCCCCAATACCTGCGTTTCACTCTAGGCAAAGAGCAGAGACAGGACATCTTTCCCTGCCACTCTGAGCCCAGCAGGCAGCCACCCCTCCTGACACTGCTCCCTGTGCTGTATATTAGGGTTGGGCTTTTTTTTCTCCAGAGGCAGCACAAAACTTAGTTTTTAAGGGTGTTTTTCTGAATGGGTCTTTGGGGAATAACTACTGTTTATGCTACTTCAAAGAAGTCCCCAGCACACTTAGCTGTACCCTCAGAGGACTGTGCCTGTTAGGAAAATATGCTGGCTTAAGCATCCTGTGAGTAATGCAGACTTTGAGTGATGGTACTTAGTGCAAATGGGCACATGATCACATGCCTGAGCCTCCTAAAGCCATTCAGGAAATTTTTGCACCAATTGCAGCCTATTCATCAAAATAAGATGCCAATAAGTAAAGCATTACAATGCTTTCAGAGGGCAGTGTGCAGAGGAAAGTAGGGAAATTCTGCCCCCAAATGGATATTCAATCTTATGACAAGGATTGTGTATTAAAAAAAGGGGAATGCCTTGGCTCCTGGCCATACTGCAATCCTAGGGATAATGCTTTATCTCTGTTATCTTTCAGCTGCTTTCCTGCCTCTGTTGCATGTGGACATTGGAACATTGTAACTCACGGCCGGATAGTCAGGATCTATTTCACTAGATTGTCCTCTAAAAATGGTGTCTGGGGTGCTGCAAGAACTGACCTGGGGCTGCAAGGGCTGAGGGAACACTGTGGGATGTCTGAATTTCCCTTTGAGGTTGGCTGCCTTAGATGTTTGTGTTTAAGGATAATAAGGAGCAGGGTGAGAGAAGCCAAAGGTGCATCAGGAGTGACTCCTACTTGCATGGCTGTGAGCAGCATCATCCAGCCCAGTCCTTCCCAGGATATGCTGGAGCTGTGCAGTGCTCTGATGAAGGGCTATTTCTCCCCTCCTTTCCATACAAGCCTCCAGCCATGGTCCTGGTCTGGGCTTGCAGTGTTTCCTTGTGCAATGCACCCTGAGGCATCTGCTGGGGCTGCCCCACGCAGCAAGGAGCTGAGGGTGTCACTGAGGGTGAGGGGACCCACAACTCAGACCTGTTACAACCAACCAATAGCAAATTACTTTTGAGAGAGCAGGTTTTTTGCTGTCTACATCCTGAGCTCCTGACTTCAAGCCTCACAGCTTTTTCTTCATGATTCTTCAGGATTCCAAGGATGCAGCAGGTACTCCTCCTATTTTCACCACCACCTCGAGTATTTTTAAGGTGAAGCCAAGAACCTTGGCTGTCTGACCCTGGGACTTGGAGGAGTCAGTTCCCTGCAGTGAAGCCTGCAGGAGCAGTGTGGTGGTAAGTCATGGAGTTGGGATTCACCTGTGGGGAGCAGTTGCTGCAGGCAGGAGACCTCTGGAAGCTGAGCTGTCCACATGTACCTGGCAGCAGAGCTCCAGAAGTTGACATGGTGATTTTTGGCCGCTGTAGTCATTCCACTGAGGAGCTTATCCTGCTGTTCAAAGGACAGGTGCTGAAGGGCCACCAAGAGGACATGTCTGTCATGGTGGAGGGCCTGGGCACCCTTAGGTGCCAATGGCAGGGAGATGTCACACAGCCTGTGACTGCAGGGATGTGGGGGGGACACCAAAAAAGCCTACAAGGCTTTTGGATGGGAGGGGCAGGAGTGCTGGGAAACCCTGTCCCTGCTCCAGGCTGCTTCCATCCCAGCCAGCCCTGTCCCTGCTGCATTGCACCCAGTCGTGTGTATGGGTTTGTGTTTAAACCATTACGAATGCAAATTATCCTTCTCAATTACAAAAGCCTGTTCAAACTGGCATCTTTGAAGGAAACTCTGAAAGAGCCCTTGGCACGGCTCTTCTTCAAATATTTGGAAGCTTTGCTAAGTCTCCTGTAACAAAGGCAGGCACAACCTCCTGCTCCTCACCATTCTCCCTCCCACAAAGCCCAGTGCCCTGCCAGTGAGTGCACACTGAGACACTGTCACTGCTTGAACAGTGACTGGGTGACACGAGGGGTGGCAATGGATGGAGGTGCCACCTGGGACAACAGCAAGGCTGTGGCTGACGTGCTCGCACAGCGCTGCTGCAGAGCAGCACCTTGGGAAACACCTTCCTTGCTTCAGCACCTGAGTTCCCCTCCTGATTTTCCTCCTTTTGCCCTGCTGCAGTGGTCTAAACTTTTTATCTGTATTTTGTACCACAGCCACTCTCAGGTAGCTAATTCTGCAGTGAAGATGCCCCGGGGCAGTGAGCTGTGGTCCTGCTGTTCCCATCGATGACGGTGTCCAGGCACCTGTGCCGGAAGGACGCGTGTGAGGCATTGGGAGAGCACATCCCATTGGATTGGAGCAGGTGGAAGTGAAGTGACTGGTTAAATAAGTGCGGTGGCCACCTGCACACAATGTGACAGTACTTCCAAAACAATGGAACGTCCTATTTCAGATCTGATATCTCGTGTCAATTGAGATTGAAGGTATCGATCAGGTTGATTGCTGGGGACGATCAGAAAGTGGAAGGGCAGTTGACTGCCATGTCCCTCATTGATCGGGCACCATAGTTCACAGCAGACGACAGTATTTTCAGCAGTTTGCAACATCTTCTTTAACAAAGAAATACAGACTGTAAGTAACAAAGTGACTTATGTGCACTGCCATTTAGAGGGTGGGTGAGGACATTCTTAGCCAACATGTCCTGGATTAACCAAACTGAAAGGTGTCACCAGGCGTGCTGGGGCAGGAAAGCATGGATTTCTGTTTGCACATGAGTCACTGTAAGCCCACATGATGCTGTGGGACCATCCCACTCCTTGGTGCTTGGCTGTAGCAGATATTAACAGAGGGCCTCCGAGACAGCAAAGGCACTGCACATGGGCCACGGGCCAGGAGAGTATAACCTCCTCTCTCCAGGTTGTTTGAAATGTTAAAGCAACAAATATTTTATACCATGTGTTCTACTAGGGCTCGCTAGCAGCTGATCCAGAAAAAGTGTCCTGGGAGAGGAGCAAACTGGGAAACATCCCAAGTCGCCGCAATCAAATCCACAAAAAGCTCATATAAAAATTTTACATATAACCAGAAGGATGGAAAAATTACCTTATTCCCTGCTGTGCACTTCAGATTAATATAGCCAAACATTATTCAATCCTAATACTTATGGTGACCATGAAACCTCTTCCTGTACTTACTAGGAACAGGCAGATAAAATGTTTTTTCTTCTGGAGGATATGTGTCTGCTCTTGGTTTTCAACAATCTGTTCTACCTGACATTTCTGCTCCTCACCTGCAAGCTCTCTTGTGAGCAGAGGTCCAGTGAAATGAATGGGATTTAGTTGTTCAATGAGACTCTAGTACCTAAATACCTTAGTGAACCTGACTGTGGAGTGGGTTCAGGGATGAAGGTCCCACTTCTGGCTCCACAAAACCCAGAACTGTTTGCATTCCAATCATGGCTAAAGCAAAGCAGACTGCAGAGTGCCAGGTTACCATACATGCTGGTTTCCCCAGGCTTTTCCCACCTGACCATTGTGTACAGGCCCATTTGAAGGCTCTTGTGTGTTTGTCTCAGATTTCCCAGTGTCTGGCAGCCTGTTGGGAGCTGCCAGATGTCCAGAGACACTGACCTCGCCTGCTAAGCATGTACAAGCTCTTCCATTGCAGACTCAAAGCAAGCCCAGTGCCTCCAGCACCACAGCCTGGTCCTGCACGTGGTGTCTGATCCTTTGAAGGGTGTGTAGGAAGCCCAGGAGGTGCCAAGGATTTTGCCTACAGCCCATTCCAGCAGTACAGCCAGCTCCAGTCAGTGTGATGCATCCTCAAGCCCTTGTCCTGGTGCACAACATTATTTGTTCAAGTCATTTTAGCTTCAGGAGCAATATGTTGGTGGGAAAACATATGCCAGAGGAATCCAATGGATTTTGTGAATGTGCACAAAGCATGGAGGCCACTCCAATGGATCTTATCACTGTGTATCCTCTGTTCCTTAAATACTTGCTCTAAGCCCCAAAGCTGGCTTCTTGCTTACAAATGGCACTTAATGAGCTGCCCTTGGCTTTACCCAGATTTCTCATTTATTTCCTTTCCAGCTTTCAGGTGAACAGACCCCAATTTGGTGAGTTTTGGGCACTTCTTACCCGCCGCCGCTGCTCAGCTGAGCCGAGATGTTCCTCGCCTTGGGTTTTGATCTGTTAAACAGCTCAGCTCAGCCCAACCTTCATTTTGGTTTGCTTTGTCTTGACTTTTTGGTGCTGCTGGTGAACCGAAACACCCGTTGCTCATGTTGCGGGCCGTGGGCAGGGCTGAGTGGGGAACTCACTGAAGCCACCGAAATTTCACAGCGCCGGGCTGCAGCCCCGTGGGCATCGCTCATGAGTCAGCCACGCCGCGGGCCCCCGGGGCGCCTGAAGAGGTTTCTCATCCCACCCAAGTTTCCTTTCCTGGGAAGCAGGGTGGCCACGCTGCGGTGTGTGGGCTGCACGAGCTCCCAGAGAGTCAAACCCAAACTGAGCTGACGGAATAGCTGTAGTCTCAAGAATCCAGAGCAAAACCTCCTGTGCTGGAGGCTTAAAATGCTGATTGCACAGAGCTGGCTGGCCCCGGGGTTACGGTTGAGGTGCTGGCTCAGACCACGGTTAAATGTGCAAGAGAAACAGAAAAAATGCTGTGCTGGGTGGGGTCAACACATCGGTAACTTCAGAGAGAGGCAAAACTTACAAACAGCAGCCATGTGCTGCTTACACCCCCTCAGGTTTTGCTGTTAATCCCAACAATCCCATGCTGGTGGGTTTATGGAACTGTCACTGGGATCCCCTCTGACCCCTCTTAAAATAACTTATGTGAGGGCTCCACACACACTTCTAATGATCCACTTCTCTCCTCCCATTGCATCTGCTGGAGAGAGGATGACAAGAAGGAGGAAGAGGAAGGTTGGCTGAACTGGCAGTTAGCACTAAAGGACAAAAGAATAAAAAATTCAAATGCTACAGCAGTAATTTCCACAAAATAAAGAAGCGTTTCTCCTCAGCGAGTGGATGTATTGCAGGAATGTATGGCAGGACAAGCGGGGCAAACACATGTCACAGTGAAACAAGAGTTAAACAACATCAAATCATCCCTGTGATGGATCATTAGGGATGTGGAGTCTAAACATGCAGTAAGATTACAGCACCGTGCAGATGTTCCTATACCGGCGGCTTATTTTGCATATTTCAGAGTACAGAGAGAATTCCCGGTAGCAAAAGACTAACCCATCCCACAGTGAATGCACATTTGGATTGCTGGACAAGGTGAGTTTCGTGGGGTGGGAAGGACTGAGCTGAACTGCTGCTGGCTGGGATTACAGCTGCATTCAGCCTACAGAGGGACGGGTCTGGCTGTGACCTCTGCACCTTCGCCCAGGCTCGGTGTACAGCAGGGGCAGATCAACAATGAGTGAGATGGGTTAAATAAACAACAGAGTGGGACTAAGTAGGTAAATGCTGAGGAATTCTCTTTTTTAACATGTATATATTGTAAAAAAATGTAAGGCAACATTCCTCCTGCTAATTAGTGTTTCCACGGCGCTGCAAAAACTACAGCTGTAGGAAGAATTCAGGAAAAGTAATCAGCAGCACAATTAAGCAATCTGCCATAATGACAGAACACAACATTAGGGATAGAATAATCAGAAACATGTATATTTTTCCTTCATGATTTCCATTTCCCACCCAATGATTTGCCTTTGCAGGGTGTATATAAAGCAATGCGTGATGGCAATGCTTGTATTTGTCTGCTACAGCTTCTAGATCTTGCTCCAGTGAGAATGCCCATGTTAATTCCTGCCAGTCATTTCCAACTGACTTTATTTTTACTGTATTTTTTGAAGACCTAATGTTTGACCTGCTTTAATCCCAAATTTGCCACCCTGTCTCACGTTAACTCCTTTAACTTAGAGGGTCTAACTTCTCTAAGTGGAAGGTATCCAGACAAGAAATCCTGGAGCTGAGGTCCCCATGTTCCTGCCAGCCATCCCACCCAAAGGAGCAGAGCAGGGAGATGCTTCACACTGTGTTTTTGCAACCTCCAGTTCCTGCTCAGGAGAGGAAAACGCCTACACCTGTGAGCAGACAGTGAGGGAATGGGCCTGACCTGCTCCATCTGCACAAGCTGTTTTCCCAGAGCTCCCTCAGGCTACAAGAGCCCACAAGGAAGGTAAGCTCTCCTCCGGGGAGGTGGTTTGGAATGGAGAAGGGAAATGTGGCCCCGGAGAAGGGGCTCCCATGCATTTCATCTCTCTGCCAGTCATGGATCAAGGCTGGTTGGAATGAAGCCACAGGAAAGAAGGAAGATCACGTGTTGCTACGGGCAGGTAGGTGTTCCTGGGCTCTGCCTGGGGGGCTTACAGGCTGCTGGGAGGGGGCTGCAGGGAAAAACTGAGAGAGAAGCAGTTTTGGTGGAGTCAGGAGTGATTTGCGTGTCCTGGGAAGCTACAAGTGTTAGTAATGGGACTTAGTGAGTTTTGTGGTAGTACTTCCCAGGAGTTGGATGTGCTGCTACTGAAAAAGGCCACCAGCCCTTCCCTGGAAGGTGGAAGCACTGTGGTGGTGTTGCAGGAGCCTATCTTTCCAGGATGGTGAAGCATGTTGAATTGCTGCTGAAGGTGTCTGGATGGAGTGCTCAGCATGTGCTCTGTTCAGCTGGGGTGTGTTGATGCCCTGTTATCCTCCTACAGTCGTGTTTCCTCCTGGTTCTCTGGTTTGCATCCTACATATCCTAATGAAATGACAACTATGAAGTTGTTATACATTTTGAGAATTAAGATCTCATAATGGGATAAGCTCAGATGGGAGCTTAACACCTTTATTTTTGCCTTAAGGGATAGGCTTAAGATAAAAACCTGCAAGATCACCTAAGACTGAGGAGCCCCAGACCTCCTCCTGTGCAGGAAGATGTGAGTTCCAGCTCCTTCAGACACTAATGAAAAATCTCAATGCCACCTAAATCAGTTCCTGATATTTGTATTTGTATGGCAAAAGATCAGGTATCTTAGTGGCCAGATTTTTCTGTCACTAAAGCTGGTGAAAAGTCATGTTACCACAACCCCTTCCAGAGCTCTTGTACCAGAGCTGATGTTCTACATGTTCCTTTTTCATCTGTCAGACTGGCTTGCAAACAAACGTATGCTTATGGAACTGTTCCTCCTTTTCCCATGCGCCCCATGTAAGTGGAATCTGTTGGGAACACCAGGTCCAGGCAGCAGAGATGTGTCTGCAAAACTTGTTCATGAAATCCCAAACCATAGAGGAATGCTGGGTTAATTTTTCATCAGAGTATCAGCTGAAAGTAATGTAAACCCCAAATTAATGCAGACAATGCCTAGTCTGGTCTGCAAGCCCTCTGTATTTTTGAATTCTTTTCTACTAAAACTCAATAAAAACATGGGGGTGGGAAGGTGCTGCTGGGAATTTGCTTTTTGTTCTGCTTAAGTGCCGTATTTCTCAGCAGTCTTCAAGTTGCTCAGCATGAAGATATTGTTACATTAGAACTACTGTGGGTTTAACACAATTCGGAATTTGCAGGCAAATGGATGTATTGTGTTGGGGCTTATCCACAGAGGACTGTGAAACTACAAATTACAACCCAGCTGCATTCTCTTATCTGGATTTTTTTCCCCATGTGCCTGTGAGTCCTCCCCTGTTCACAAGCAGAAGGTGCAAGGAGAAACTTGAGCGAGAAAAAAGAGACATAGGCTCAGAGTCAAAAGGGACCCTGACAAGGGAGATCCTGCTCGTGTCTGTGGATGCTGCATTTGGATGGGATGGGGTGGCCGGTGCCTTTTCTGAGCTGGATGGAATTATTGTTTTCTATTAGCAGAGGATGTGATGTCTCTGGATTTAGTGATTGCCTGGGGATTTTGTTGCTGTAATTCTCCCTAGAAAACTGTGGCAAACAGGGTAATAGTCAACACATCCACTGAGCATTTCTCTGACAAGTAGGAAGAAGGGGGCTACTTATTCTCTTGGATTGCTAAATATGGCAGTAAAACAGGGGATCCCCCAATTTCATGTTCTCAGCTGTTCTTCATCCTCATTCTTCCTCTTTGAAGGGAATGATAAATCCACAGTAGGTCCCTACGGGAGAGGTAGAAGGTGCTTGCACTCTACAATAATTTGAGACAAGGCCTTACCACCTTTTGCTAGCCCTGGGCAGGTTTTGCCTACCTCTTCCTAATTACACAGCTGGGGCCAGGTTATGCCCCAGATCCTGGTGCCACAAGCATGGACATCTGGCTTGGGAACAGCACTGAAACAACCCAATCCTGTCTGGGCAAAGGTGTTGTACCACCTATAGCTGGGACAAGCTCTTGGCCTTTGTTCTTAGAAGCAAAGCTGATTTTAGTGATGTTCTGGACACCTGGTAGCCAGTAACAGACTGAAAACTCAATGACCCCACGATAACGTTGTTATGTTTATTTGCTTCCCTTTAAATGGCTGTGGATATGAAGGATGCTGACAAATGGGACCTGAACTCATCCATTTAGTTGACCGGGAAATAAATATATCAGAGTGATAGCAGTTCTTTGTACTCTTTTGAGTCTTGGGAGTTGCTGGCCATTCTGTTTGCTGGCTCAGTTTAAGCAGTAGAAATGTCCATGTGTTCTGTCAAAGCACTTTACTTGTGACAGGCAAAGTGCTGCCCTGAACTGGAAAACCATTCAGAGCAAATAAATGCATTAGTTCAATGCAGAGTATCTTATATTTGATACACACCACTTCCTAATCGCTTTACTGAACATCTGGGTGGCCTTGAAATGAAACCAGTGTTGGTGTCATCTTCAATTTGGACATGGGATCTATTTTGGAGGACTTTTCCCAAGAGAACACCTCTTGGATCTTGGTATCATTTAGGTTGGGTCCTACAGATCTAATGTAGAGTAAATAAAATTAAGGGTTGCTTCGGTGCTGAAGAACAGAAGGTAGCACATGGGAGCCAGCTGAGCCCTTTGGTACTTGCAGCCCAAATTGTAGAATCATATTAAAAAGTGCAGATGTTACCAAGGAATGGGGATTTTTCATGTGTCTGAAACAGGGTCTGTGCCTCTTTCTCTTAGGGAAGCACCCAGTACAGGTACTTTTGCAGAAGAAATGATAATTAATTATGACTGTTAATGTGGTGTATGAGAGACTGAAATTAAACTTGTAGTGCTGGTAAAAGATGCAAAAGAAACAGAGGGTGCAGAGACTCTGGCTGAGGAGCCACTGGTGAGGAGTGAGAGTGAAGGGGGATGACTTAATGAATGAGAGATGCAGTCGCATCGCGGCGAGTCAGGCTCAGCTGAACAACAAGAACTATTTGCAACATCTTTTTGTCAACATCTGTTTGTCTTTGAGCTCGTGAAAGTGGAACAAATCTCACTGATCCTTTTTCTTCTTGTGTTGAAATTTTGCACAATTGTTTCTGTTATTTTGGCAGCGAAAATGATGCTGGAATGTTTCACCTTCTTTTTCCAAGTTTTTGAGCTGAGTTATTCAGTTGAGGTTTGTCACATAAACCATGAGGTTTTACTTCTGCTGCTAGCCAAATTATAATCTCTATATCATGAGCCTTTTGTTGTTTATTTCTATTTCCTTAAAGCGTCAGCTTCTGGAATCTTGAGAATGCATGAAAATCTCTACTCCTGCTTTCTGTCATGTGTTTGTTTTCCCTTGAGTTTTTAGCACTGAGAACTGTGGAGAAACTTTTGGGTGTCATCTGAGAGATGAAAAATGGCATTCATTAATTTTTCCTTTTTAAATACCACTTAGATAATTTTCGGAAACTATGACTCATGATTTTCAATGTTTAGATTTGGCAACACTGTAGTTCTCCGTGCCGCTTCCCCGTGACCAGGAGTGTTGGAAGAAGTCATGTCTCCACAGACGAGTTCCAGCATAGAGAGCCAGGGTGTGAATTCCCAGTGCCCTAGTTAGTTTGCACAGGTTCCCCACGAGGATGCAGAGCGTGCAGTACCTGCCCTTTGGAAGTGTTCTCAGGGCATACCTCTGTGAGTAACACACAACATGTGGGTCAGAGGCCGTAGAGCTGACACCAACATGCTCCAGCTCATGGGCAGAAGGCAGCACAACCATTTCGTGTTTCAAACTGCACTTATGGGCATGGACACAGCTGAGGTGATGCTGTGAGGATATTGAGCACCTCCCAGCTATGCAGTGCCATGTGGGTGCAGTGGGTGGGGTGCCTTCTGGGTGCTCTGTGTGATGCTGGGCCCCCTCAGGTGCCCAGGGCTGGCTTCTCCTAGAACCCATCCCCTGTATGTGAAGGGGGAGCTGGATGGCTGGTCCATTCTCTGAGCTTGTTGGTGAGGACTTGTGGCTCTGGAGCTGAACTTGCTGCTCAGCAGGGGCAGGGGGTGCTTGGCAACACTCAAGGGCCATGTAGGGAAAGCAGTAACACCTGTGTGACCTCTGAGGGACTTCCCAAGGCTTGTGTGACTTGGTTTAACACAAACCTGCCTGTGGGTTCCTCGTCTCTAGATTGCTATGAACATGGCCAGGCCAGGAGGGAGGGAAGTGGATGTGGCTGCTGTGGCTGGAGCCCCCTGGAAAGGGTGCTTGTGGGGAAACCAGGATGCTGCAGGGTGCACTGGGGTGGAGGGCAGCTGGGAGAGGCTGAGGTCTCTGCCCCTCAGGAAGCTGTAAGGGATTTGTGTGTTTTCCAAGGCAGCAGACACAGGATGCTGAGGGGTGGGAGAGAGACAGATTTCCTTCTGCTGTGAATAGGCTGGGGTGGGGGATGGCGGCTCCAGCTTAACCCTTGCCTGTTTGTTCCTTTCATCTCCAAAATGAAATGGTGTCTTAGGGAAACCATTCCAAGAAACTGCAGGAATGAGAGGCACAAAAAGTACTGTGTTGCTGGCACCAGGGTGATGCTGTGAGTTTTATTATCCCAGTTCTCTCGCCCCCTAGGCATGTCTCCCTGGCTCTGGCATTCCTTTTGCCTTTGAAGTTTGTTTGTTCAGGGGCACTGGCATTGCTATGACCCACATGAACACCAGCGATGCCAAGGGAGAGGCTTATGGGACATCACCTTGCATCAGGTAGAAGCAGCTCACAGGAGACAGCTGCAGGTTTGGGTGCTGTAAAAAATTTTCACCAGCAGCCTGAAAATTACGGGATTTTTACATCAAGGATGGTGCTGGGGCGAAGAAGTCTTAGGACTAACTCCTGAAATGGTTCCTGCTCTTGTTCAACAGTGAAGGCTCTTCTGCCTCTCTTGTAAAGTCATTAATAGGACAACCTAGAGGAAGTGGAGAAGTGGAAGAACACCCAACCACCATCACCTCCCACCACCCAATCCAAGCCCTTGGAAATGCTGCGGAAGCGGGACCTGCATGAAGACCTTTAGGGCATGAGTATGTAAAGTCATTTGGGAGAGGTACCTGGAACATGGGAAGCCAGGGAAAACTACTTTGTTTACTTCACTGGAGTCTCCCAGAGCAGTGGAGAGTCCACATGGCTGAAAGCTGGCAGCCAGGCTGCAGGTGTGGTGAGAGAGACGTGTTTTCTAAACACACCAAATACTTATTGCTCCGGCCTTTTGTAGATAAAGATCAGCTCTGACTTTAAAAGAAATTGCAGCAGAAGTGCTTGTACCTGGGAGGATGAGTACCTGCTTCCAGGTTGGGCTTTGTAGAATTGAACTTCATAAACAAATTATTTGATGTGATTAAGCGTGTTAGAGGGTTGATGGAAATGTGCCTCCAACTCTCACGGTATCGGGGTGGAAGCTGTAATATGTTGGCCAGAGAATCACCCTGGGTAGGAACAAACAGCCACAATGTTCTTGGGTGTGAAGTTTCCCATTTAAATAATTTCTTCTCTCCAAAAAAAACCCCAGAGCAGACGTTTTATGTGCAAGGATGGCAGAGAGCAGTTGTGAACCAACGAGAGCCAAAGAATTTGTAGGAAAACATCTGGTCTCTAGGCCAACCAGATAAAGAGCTTTTGGTAGCTCTGAAAATGTTTCTTCCTATGGTTGTGCTAATTTCACTACGAAAAACAGTCTCTCCATTGCCCTCGTTCAGTTTTACAAAGTTTGAAGGTTGGAATACAGAGATATGGGTCTACTTGTCCCTATGGTAAAGGTGACTTAAAAAAACACCAAAAACAAAAAAAAAAAAACCCTCCACAAAAAACCCTCCTCAAAATAAAACTAGAAATGAATATGTTGATTATGATGTAGTAAAAAAAAAAATAATCAAAACCAAAATGCAAAATATTTAAAGCCTGAAATGGAGTGGAGGCAAGGCGAGCTAAGCTGAATATCTTGGAACCTGCTCCAAGAAATGAAAATGTTTCTTCCTACCAAGCATGCTTTGCATGAGCTGAGTTTGCTTGGTCTCAAGCTGATGACAGAAACTTTTAATAAATAATGCAAAAGAGGAGACTGTTCTCTGTTAGGAGAAATTATTTTTCCTTTATGTGTGGGTTTTTTTTTTTTTCTTCCAACTGGGATATCAGTTCCTGACTGGTATAAGAGTTCGTTCACAATCTGGGCAAGGCTGGACAAGCCATTTCACTCAGGACAAAAATCCCATCACAGCTGGGGTGTGCAAGGGTTGAAGGAAATACTGTTTTGTGCTGTTTGGAAATTGATTGCTTGGGATAAAATTGTATGTTTTTAGGGAGATTTCCAGGTGGGATTAGCTATGCTTTGGTGCTCCCAGCAGCTGACAGAGAGGCACTGATAGGAGAACGTGAAATGTTGTGCTGTGGTCTAAAAGCTGAAGGGTAGGTGGGAACCTTGCAGGCAGGTTTCTGCCTGCTGTGCTCTTGTTTTTGTCCACCTGGTCAATGGCAGGCAAACCTGGGCTTGCCCTGTGTGTCCTCCCAAAGCTCAGCAGCCACCACCATCACTGTGTGTCCCCTGTGAGCTGACAGCATCGGCAGAGGCAACACCGTGTGTAGAAATGCTCTGGAGGTGGGTGTGGGGGAGGTGGAGGATGGGAAGGTGTGCTGGGGGCACACTGGCTGTACAGAGGTCAATGGGTGGGTGGGACTGTCCATCCAGGTGTCATCCCTCCTTCCAATGAGCACTGCCCTTCCCATCTGCTCCAGCCTCCACTCCCAGGCTTGAGCCAAAGTTCCTACCCCATCCAATTGCTCCAGTTAATGCTGTGGCTTGTTTTACTTTATTAAGAAGGTGCCTTGAGACCTGCCTGGTTTTGAGTCCAGCTCCCTTTAATCTGTCCCTACCATGATTGAGGTTAACTGAGTTTCCTGCCCAGAAGCTCCTTTGGCAAATTAGAGAGAACCAGTGAGACACTGTCAATAAACTTCCCACTGTATAGATTTTGTCCAGCGGAGCCCGAATAAATTGGGTCATGCTGCCATATGTAATCCATGCACTTGAGGTTTGACCTAGCTGCTGTGAAAACCAGTGGGCAGGGATGTGTCTGGGAGCCAGACTGGAGCTATGGCTGAGACACATGAATTTTGAAAGAGCTGGGGTGGAGCTGTGCCCTTCATTTTTGTGGGCCAGTTTCATTTGTACAGGAAGATGATTGATGTCTTCCCGCGGGAGCTTTTGTCTGTGCTGGAGTGTGTCTCGAACAACATCGCCAAGATACCTTGGGGCTGGGTTAGGTAATTATTTTGTGATTAGATGCTGAAATCAAATAAATAAGTTAATCATTTTACAAGTTCAGAAGAAAATACATTTATTCAATTTGAAACTTCTTCACAATGGTTATGCATAACTCCATAATCTTCTGCACAGTGTTGGCCTCGGGTCTGATGATTTCCCACCAAATGACTCGCTAGCTTCCCATGGCCCTGGTGATGCAAAGTCAGGAGGAGGCAGGATCCTTTCTCTTTGCTCTTTTGGGCAGTTGACTTCAACCCTACAAGTGGTGGTGATGGGCCACTGTGGCTGCCATCAGCTATCACAGTTCATATTCACAGCACAGGCAAGATTAGTGCACTAACTAGGGGGACTCCTCTTTTGAAAAGAGGCTTTGAATGATGTCAAGAACCACCACAACGATATGGTTTTTACATAAATAATAATTAATTACATGTAAATCAGACTTTTCCCCACCCCTTCCATTAGTATCGTCTTTGGTAAGCTCTCTGTCTTGTCTCTGTCCGCTCACTCTGACTCGTTGAATGGCAGCAGACATCATTTGCAATGCTAACGTCAGATACGGGTCAAAATGGACAAGGAAAACACAACCCGGGGTTTTATCAATGCAATAACAACCAATTCTGTCTAGAGATGGCAGCATTCTGGGGTTTAACCTCTTCACTGCCACATAGCAAGAAACACCAGGAATTTACTTTTCTGGTCTCCTCTTCTGCTATTTCTGACTTATTTTCAGCCCTTTCCTTCTCCTGGCCACTCTCTTTTTTTTTTTTTTCCCCCCTCTCTTATGTTTACTAGAGCATCTGGTAGTGTTTATCTCCCAAAACACAGGAGACTGCTGTTTTCATAGATATGTAACTAGACAAAAAGCTTTAATCTTTGTTGATGTTGGACTTTTGGATTGAAAAATAGTCATAACAGTGGAAAAAGTTAAGATGAAATAATATTTCAGTGTAGTACACTTTTGAGACAGCATCAACAGAAAACCCCTCAAAGGCAAACTCACAATTACTACATCTCCTTCCCAGGGAATACTGAACTTGGCGGGGAGAGCAGGGCAGGGAGTGAGGAGACCCTCCCCCTGACATGGGACTGCCTGTCTCGCTGGAAGCTGAAAGTGTGGCATGTCCTCACGAACATTTCTAGATGTGCTCCTGCAGCAGGAGTTTAAGCAGACCCAGAAATGCCAACAAGATGTTAGAAATCTGTTTCTGTCTCTGCTGGCTTCCAGGACTGCCTTCCAGGAAGGCAGAGAAGGAGCTGGTGTGGCCTTCAGCACAGTCAGACTACCCTTGGGTTTTGTAGCCCCTGTGGAGGTCCTCCCTGGGGAGGAGATGGTGTTTTGGATTTGTCTCTTGCTCTAGAGAAGTACATTGGTTTTCTGTGGAAGCTTCAGAGATGCTGAGATTGGGTTAATTAGAAGTTGTCAAGATACAGCAAGAAGTGTTGCTGTCATCAGAGAGATGTAGAAAGCGTTACAGAAATTGGGTAGCAAAAGGCAGGTAGGTGTCTGCTATCTGCAGAAGATCTTATCTGCTGCCTTCCCGGGGGACTAGGCACTGTCCCAAACCTGCAGCAAAGTCAGCTATGCTGGAAGCAGACCTGCAAAATCCGGGTGGCTGCTGCTTTCCTAGCAAGAATGTATTCAGTTGCTAATATTGTAAATGCTTCATGGTACATTTTTATAGCAATAGCATTTATGTAACTTAGGGTTTTTATGTAATTTAATTTAAGATTTTTATGTAATTTAAGATTTTAAACTAAATGCCTTAATTCAGGTGCTATCTGCTCTGATTTCCACCCTCACCCTCCTGCCAGGTAAGGTGTAAACCTGACTGTAAGATCTCCAAACTTCTGGGGATAAAACATTTTTGGAGAGCCCCTACTTTGGGAAGGCAGCGAGCTGATGAAAGAGAGCTTAGCCTGTAACTTTGTTAAGGCAGTAATGAGCCAAGCTAATAAATTACCTAATGTCACCTTAGGATAGGTCCGTGGCCGCCTGTCACACAGCAGCACATCAAGCTGGAGGTGCACAGTCAGTCTCTCCTAACCTTTGTACCTCCTCCCGCTAACCAGGGAGCTGGTTCTGGAAAAGACCAGGCCTGCAGAGTCCTGCAAACCGAAGAGTAAAATATTAATAAGCCAAAGAGGAGCTGGAGGTGTCAGTGGGGCTCTGGCACAGCCGTCGGGGAGAGCGCTGCTGGTCTCTGCACAAAGGGAACAGCAAACGGCTTCTCCACAGAAAATTTCACCCAACCAATTTTTTTTGCATGCAAAAATGCAGATTCAGCAGCACCAAAACGGTCTGTGCACACATGCCAAACTTGTCATTTATAAAAACTCAAAAAAGCTCTGACAAATGCTGAAGCTGTTAGTTTTGACACTTCTGACATGAAACACTTTGATTTTTCATTTTGAAACTACTTTGTGTTCAAAATGTCCTTTAATTTTATTTTCAAGCAAGGGGGTGTGTGTCTTTTCTTATTCCCCCAAAAAATCAAAATTGAAATGAAATCTTCAGATTGACTCAACATGAAATTGTTCTTGGATTTTTTATTTCACCAGGGTTTTTTTCTTCTTAGATGTGTTTGGCTTTGAGTCACTTTTTTCACCCCAAAATTTGCCAGTCGATTTTATCAAGAGCCACAGTAAACATCAGCCCCTTTGAAGGGCCACAGCTGGCACAATAGTATATTTATTTATTTATTTTTTGCGGATGTCAGTTGCGAAAAGAAAGAAAAAAAAAAAAAAAAAGGAGCCTTCTTTTCCTTTCCAGGAGATTGAGTTCATTTTCTATCTGACTGGGATAAATAATAAACAGGTTTGTTGTTTTTTTTTCTGCTGTGAGGGATTGTGTTACGTTATCTGTTTAAACATTCCGTTACATTTTAGTAATGTGAATAATGATTATTCCTGTGCTTCTGAGCTCTCCCTCTTGGCTCGGGCGCCGGAGGTTCAGGAGACACCTGGCATTGTTGACAGAGCGCTGAACTCGAACGCCTCTCACTGTGACAGGGCAAGCCCAAATATTTTGGGAAGAGTCCTTGTTATGTTACGACAGGGGTTGGTAGCAGTGATGCTGGGGACAGGTTTTGCTTCAATACAGAGCTGATTATGCTTTATTATTCGGGGAACAGAGTGAACCTTGGCAGGCGAACTGCTGGGAGAAGGAGGATTGGACTTGGGCATTTCTTATTTGTAGGATGTGCTGAAGGTCTTCCAAGAGATGTTGTTGTCTCGAAAAAGGCCAGGAATAGGAGGCCCCAAAAGATGTTTTTCTGTGGGCAAGAAAGTGGAAGAAATAAAGGTTTTTGGCAAAATAATATAAGTGTTTAGTGTAGTTTCTGCATGTAGGCAAATACCTGGGGAAGAGCTTGTATTAAAATACCTTTTTTCTATCCCGAAAGGTGTTGTTTGCTTCCCACAGTGTACATATTCCCTCTTTTATTGGCTTCCTCTTCTGAAGTCAGGCTGCATCTTGGTAGTGCTTTGTGCATCTTCAGGACTGCACAAGTGTCCAGCTCATGGTGTTTAATCGGTCATAGACTCTCAACAAGATCAGATGTCTTGTGGTGTTTGCCAATTCACGTACGGCACGTAATTATATTCAGGAAGCAATAGGAATTAAATGACATTAATTCCCATGAATATTCATTTAAGGATCTCGACCAAATTCAGGCAGATTAATAGTCCAATGCAAATACAATGGCTATTCATTGCCCCCACAGGAAAAGGAAATATGTACTGGCTGGCAGCTCAGGACAAATGGAAATGTGCTATAGAAAAGTTATCTCTGGGTGGCTTCTGGTACAGCAGCGTCTGGAGAGACACCTCCAAGAGTAAAGAGGATTACTGTGGGTACGGATGTGGGGAGCCTTTCCCATCCACTGAGGAACCTGGAGGAGGCTGGGGTGAATCTAGAACTCATGTCTCTGCACTGCCCATACAAGTCCAAAGCAACTCTGACTGCAGTGGAGCTCCTCTGGACTCACAACAGAGCAAAATGTCATTCATTTTGTGCCTGACTCCCACTGCCCTGTGTGTGAAGCCAGCCTCCAGCCTTCTCTCCCTGGATCGTGGTGCCCCAGGGCGGAACAGCCTTTTCTCTCCCTTACAATCAGCAGTGAGCAGGTTGTGCTGCTTGCTGCCTCTTCTGCCACAGCCAGACCAGCCCCGGCTCTCAGGGTGGCTGCAGGGCAGCCCCATCCTGCCAGGCACCTCCTGGCACACGGAGCCTCAGTTCTGCTCCAGCTTGTCCTCTCAGCACAGGCCAGGACATGGCTTCCACTGTGGCCAGAGAAATAGGGAAGGTATAATAGCAAAAGCAGATGAGGGTTGAAAATGTCTTTGCAAATGAAGGATTTGATGTTTATACCTTTTAAAATTCCCCCTCATAGCTAAGTCAACCGTTCCTGTCTTTAAAGTTATCTGAGCAAAAGAAATGTCTGGTGTTATTTTTACCTTGCACATGTACCATGTGATGGGCAGAGCTCCATTTTCTAGCTTTTTGAAGGTTATTAGTTGCCAGACTGATCTGACCTGCCTTGACTACACCCAAAACAAGGGACTGTGGAAAGCAGCAACCACTGGCTTCTCAGAAGGGGGTTTTGCCATGAGCTGCAGTATGAGGGTACTCACAGGACTACTTCTGCTTGGACTTATTTGAAACAAAGTCAGACAATCGTAAAACCAGGCTGTGAATCCAATGTACATTTCTGTTTATGGCTACCAGCTTTTGGGGCAGTGTATCTTGATTTTTCATGCTTGATGTAAAACGCAGAATAACAGCTGAGTACCCACATGGGCTTTGCACCTACGCGGGAGTGCCAAGTGGGCCAGGAACCTGCTGTGCAGCCTGGTGATGTGCTCTGCAAAGCCTCATAAACCAGTGACTAAAGCAGAAAGGACTCCAAGGCCTGGCTCCTGGGCCACTGGAGGTGTGGCATTACAGTAGCTTGGAAAACATTCTGACTTTATAACAAGTAACACCTATAATTATAGAGGCGTCATCACCTTCATAATTTTAATTTTTTTTTTTTTTTTTTACCTAACAAGCTGTAGTGGTAGCCTGTGTACATCCCTGCCAAAATCTGCCAAGCGTTCGCTCCTGGGATGGTTCTGCCGGTGGTGGGAATATCAAGCATCTTTCTCCAGGCACTTGTAAAACAATACAGCAGTAAACAATTCAAGTACAATTAGCAGCTACATTGACAGAGGGGGAGGGAGAAGTCCCACCGCTGGTATTGTCTATGGAATTAATCATGTTTTACAGAGTTGATGTACTGATTTAGATTTGTGAAGTTAAAACCAGCAGATGAACAAGTTTCCAATAACAGTTTATTTGAGAATGAAATGTATAACAAATATTTTTTTGAGCACTAAGGGGGAGAGTGTTTAAAAACCGCTCTTTTAACAGGTTTACCTCCTCTTTCTTCCTACTGAAGAAACAGATGAACTAAAAAATATAACAACAGACGGTGAAGGTGGTGGTGTTTGCTATTTAAAGCGGGTGCTCCCGCCGGTCATACAAACGGTGTCTCTTGCGGTACGTTGCTGGAGGAGCGGGATGACGAGCGCTTCGCTCCCGGCTCCCTCCCGCTCCCGGCCCGAGCGCACCGCCCCGCCAGCGGCGCGAGCATCACCTCCGCAAATATTTATTTGCAGCGATTTTCCGCTCTTAATTATTTAAAATATAATGAATTAGGCATAAGTACCTCGCCATTAGGGTAATTCCAGGTGTTAATTGCTGCCGGAGCGGCTCCCCCCCCTCC
>VYXB01010343.1:0-34992 GCA_013397135.1 Pachyramphus minor
GCCTGCTCCAGCTCTCAGGACCACTCCCTTCCTGGAGCACGTAGTGAGTAATTCCTTCAATGTATCTCTGTAATGGACCATTATTCTGAGACCTTCAGCACTGGGATAGAAATACATCCTTGTGCAGTGGGCTAGCTCAGGATTGATGTGCCTCTTAAATTCTGGAAATAGGTCTCAAGTGTGCTATCCCTCTGTCCAGCAGGGAATTGCAATTCCCAAAGCACAGACTCTTCCTATTTGAAGCAGGGGTGTTATTAGAAAGTGGAACTCCAGGGTATCTGTGGCTCTCCTGTTGCATTTTCAACTATGTAGGATACCAGAGCTTATCCAAACTTCTAATTAATGTGCAAACTCAGATGCTGTTTGGCATGACCTGTGATCATATGCCTGCACGCTCTCTAGGTGTTGGGGTGGAGATGGATCATAAAGCTCCAAAATAACTCCTGAAATAGTTTGTGTAGGCTGACTTTGGGTTTCAAACTAACTGAGATAGTCCTTGGGGAATCAATTGGGGGGGGAAAAACCAAAAACCCACAACAACCCAAAAGAAACAAATAAACACACACACACAAAAGACAACAAACAAAACTAAAACACCAAAGAAAGAACCAAAAAAACCCAACAACCCCAAAGAAAGAAAGAAACAAAAATCCAACAAAACAAACTCCAAACAAGCAAAGAAAGAAAAAGCAGGAAAAAATCCCAGAGCTCCAAAATCTGCCATGGCATTCTCCCGTACTGTCTCATGGGAGAGCCTGTCATCTGCATTCAAATTTATTTATGAACAAAATGATGTTGGTTGTTCCAGGCTGGAGCATATGCACATGTTGACGTGCAAGCTGGACAACTGGGGGACCTGAGCACTGCAGTGAAGTGAAGAGAGCAGCTGGATGGACAGGCTGAGGGATTCTTACAGCTGGGACTGTGTTAAATATTAAGTTCAGTTTGTGGCTAACAACTGCAGTACGTTAGAATCACCCACACTTACCATTTTATGCATGAAATGCCATTTGCATTTCACAGTCTAAGTCCAGAAATCAAGCAAATTAGAAGAAAATTCAATTTATGTCACGTCTGTTAATGGTAGCAAACCAAAAGTATGTATTTAGGCTTGATCAACATTTGGTGTTATTTGACTTACCTGTCTCTCTCCCTACACACTCCTATGGTTAAAAACCTGTTCAAAGCAAATCTGACAGTTTGGGGCTGTTTGGTAGTTGTTTAGTTCATACAGCAATAGAACTCTATTCTTGGAAAGCATTACTTTTTAGGTTACCCAATGAAGACCTCCTATTTAGGGAATAACATATCTGGACATCACAATATTTTGAAGTCTCTCCTGGACTGTAGCATAACACTTGTTAAATATTGCAAGAGGAATATTAGCACGGGCTGAGACTGCTGATTCCTGCCATGGTTGAACAACCTGAGAAGTTGCTGCTGAATCAGGATTCCCAGGAGGTGTGAGGGTTAGATTTGCTTCTACTGTTGCACATTCTCTTAAAAGTCTGCAATTAATTTCCATTGGTGCTGTATTGCTACAAGTATCTTCCTGAGCTAAAACATTTGCACGGATTCTACAGCCTTTGTTCAGAAGTTGTTCTGCCTTTTGCATCAGCCAGTTTTTCTTGTACATTTATTCCTGTATGTGTTCAGAGGAATAATTTTAATGTAGAATTCCTCCAGAAGCAGCACAAGCACAGGTTTTACAAAGCCATCCCTTTGAAAATAGATTGATTATTCCTATTTCTTAATGTCTGCTGAATCTGCAGCCCTTTGCTGGCCCAGAGTTATTGGCACATTGGTGCTGACAAAATGCATGTACTGTGGCTGCAACAGGATGACTTCTATCCCTTTTCTCTTCAAGTCACCAGTCAGAAAAGCTAAATCAAGCCAGTGAACTAAACTGGGAGGACTGATTGCTGCTTTATGTTGTTGCATGCAAAGAGCAGCAGTTTCTTTTTACTTCCCCACATTTCTGGGGAGATAAAGCCTCACTACTGATCTGGAAAGCTTTGCCTTGCCAAACTGTTCTGAGGGCTTGTGAGGCCAGCAGAACCTTTATTCTGCAGGTCTTGGGTAAGGACATCATTACTGTCAGGAGACTCCTCAGACAATCTGTGTCCATGGGACAGGCCAGCAGCATCCTCTCTGGTTTAAGATCATCCTGGGTTCAGTGAGCAGTGTCCCCAGTGTGCCCCACTAAGTGGCACAAACCATTTCTGGGTGGCTCATTTGCAGATGAACAACGTATTTTGACCAGTTTTGCCTTGCTTGCATTGGCATCACACGAGTTTTGCAGTGGATGTAGGAGACAGATTTTCTGTTGGAATGACAGACCACAATTATCTTAACCAGGCCTGCTAACAAGTGTTAACATTCTGGCTTCTGGCTGTACAGCTCTCTGAGCTCTATAGAGCCAATACATCTCAGTATTATAGCTCTGTGTTCTGGAACTGCTCTGTGACATAATTCAGATCCCCATCAAAATGCCTGGAAAAAAGGGGGGGAGAGGAATGAAATCCTTTCATGATTTTAGAATTCAGAAAGTAGAGACTGAGACTTCTCAGTGATTTTTTTTTTTTTTTTTTGTAATTTAGTTTATGCTGCTCTTTCCTTTCCTTGTTTCAGTTGATATGGTGTTTGTGTTTTAATAAGATGTTTAGTCCATAGTTTGCTGTTTAAAGTCTTAAACTTATTCTGTGTGGTTTGCATTCAGCAGCATAATACTCTTCCTGGCTGAAAAAGCATGACTCCTGTAACACAGTTACAGAGGAAAAGCTTATGAAAAATGTATTTTCAAATATACTTTTAAAAAGTGGTAGAGTGTCTAAACTTTATGCACTTTTTGGAATAAAGTTAATGCAAAAAAAAATGAAAATAACAAGTGATCCCATTGCATGGTGGAAAGGTGGGAGGCAAACAATCATGAGCAACAGAGATATTTTTAAAGACCTGACTGAATTCTAATGAAAAATGCTTTGTGGTAATTTGGCCGTACAAAGTGTGGGGGTGGGGGCCTGGTCATGCTGTTCTGCCAAAATGCGATAAAGAACTTGGATTATTTTTGCATTCAGTGAGGGAATAATTACAGTAAAACTCTAGAAAGCATTTTGCAAATATTAAATTAGAAATTATCAAAATACTCCACTCACGAAGGAAAGCATTAGCACCTCAAGAAATTGCTGGGTTAAATAACTTTTTGAAAGCCAGTGAAAAAACCCACAAGGGTCAGACCAGATTTATTATTGCAAAATGGAAAAGCAAATGACGCCTGGAGTCGCAGTTGAGTTCTGAACTTTGAAATCCTGTGCTGTCTGGAAGGCTTTGGGCTTGATGGTAATTTTGTCCACAGGACACACATCTTCAGGAAAGGTCACAAAAACAGTGTCAGCTCAGTTGTCAGGGGAATGGAGCTGCTGGTGCAAAGCACAGCGTGCTGTGCAGTGGTTTTTCGTGGCCAGACAAGTAAACTGAGCAAAAAATCCTCGTGGAGGCACTGGAGTAGAATTCACCAAGCCAAGGCCAGATGGGCTCAACAATCTCTGCAATCGAACTCCTAAAGCTGCATCGTGGTGCAGATTGCAGAGCTGCTTCTCTGTTAGGATTTACAGGGAGAGATTTTGGTGAGATTTACCCACAGGGATTTGACTTTTCTTGGCAGCAAAGATACAGGGAAGCTTTTCTGCCTCTTGGGGAGGCTCAGTGGTAGCAGTGGGTGTAAATGAGCAGGTTATGAGAGTGTGTTACAAAGCTGTCCAGTGTTAATCTCGTTGGATGTATCTGTATTTAGAATTAATTGTGTTTCTGCTGATACTGGCTCACATAGGAACTATGTTTGTGTACCTACTCATTTGCATGTTAATGGGGTTCTCCAGGGCTTTCCCTTGATCTTTAACAATAGGAAAGCCTGGCTAATTGAAATTTATTTGAAAAGGGTTTATTTGCCTCTTGGGCTGGGGACAGTAGTCTATAACAGCTGAGGAAGGCTGAACTGCTCATGTTAGTGAGTTAGATTCCAATACCTGGGCATGCCCATCCTGGCAGGATAAATGGACAGAGGAGGTGAATGTTTAATACTGGTTCTTCTGCCAAGCACCCTAAACTGGGTTTGGTCCAGCCTGTTTGTGTAGTGGCTGCTGCTGAGGTGGGAACCCTTTTTTTTTTTTTTAGGGGAACAAAGGATCTGCACGTAAAACTCTCCATGTCACACAGTTGTAAACTTCTAACAGTTGAATTTGGCTCAGGGGTGCCCACAGAGATCCGTCCCAGTTACCACAAACACCCAAACATCAGCACCACCCTTAAATGCCATGTGTTGCACCCTGGCTGTTTATTCTGGCATTTTTGGTTCTCCAGACCTCTTATTCCACTGTCAGTGAAGCAAGACACTTGTGTCTCAGATCTTAGGGGATCCTGCATGCAGGCCCTTGCTGTGTGTGTGACTCTTGTCCCCTAGAGCTGGTGAGCTGTGACAGTTGCTGTAGCAGATCGACCAACTATGAGAATTATCTCTGTGCTGGGAACATTGTGATGGCTCAATTTATCAGCTGCCCCCTTTGCCAGCACCATCAGTCAAACTGGAGCTGGAGGTCAGGATTTCAGTGTGGAAATAACATTTTGGGTGAATGATGATGATTATTTGTTGAGGGGAAGGGTTGTGTATTTTTACTGCTTATCTTCTATGGCCTGTGTTTCCAGCTAAGTGCAGGAGAGCTGTCCTGATGTGCATCTGCTGGGGTCCTTTGGTTTTAACCCAAATATTGTGGTTTCTTTCTATCTAGATAGTCACTGAAAAACCCTGCAGGGGATGATTAACACTGCACTAATCTCTGTATTTTAGAACACATCTATGATTTTGCGGTCTCAGTCCATTTCTTTCCAAATATTTAATAGCTGGGTTTTATATTGAGGTTTTTGATGATGAAGAGTTCATTAGAAGGCAGACAGCACATTTCCTAGTACAGAGCAGAGAATAATCACAGCTGAAGCACAGCTGTCAAAATAGAATGAACACAAAGTGCAGCTATTGCTTTAACTGTGTTTATAGACATTAACTCTGGAAACTTCACCCTCCAGAGTGGTTCTTCCTGCTGATAGTGCAGTAGCCAATGGGCTACAACACTGCTGTGACCAGAATCCAACTGGATTTTGTCTTTCTGTCCTGAGCCAGAGCTGATCAATGTTTTAAAGGGAGTTACCTGTGCTCTCCCAAGTCAGGGAACAGTAAATGTAACAAATACAGAATGCAGCAAGGGCAAGGCTGTTTTCCTGCTGAAGGAAACCAGGGTCTGGAGGTTTTTGAAGACTGTGATAACTCAGGGAAGGATTGGACCTTACCAGCCTTCCATCTTGGTATTCCTCCCTATCCCTCAAGACTCTTAGTGACATTATTTCTACAGGAGAGGGAAAGATGTAAAGACTCTACCTCTGTGCCAGCTGTAGAATCTTCTAGAGCTCTTTGTAAAAGCAATGGAAAACCATAAAGGACTGGGAGACACTTGATTGGTCACGTCTCTGGAAAGGAAAAAGGAGACCCACAAGCTTCTTGGCCTCCAGACATGGACGTAATTGGTGTATTCAGCAAATTGCTCTGTCATCCACTGGTGATTTTGTGGATATTTATAATCTCCCCTTTTCATTGACCTTGAACAAACCTAAGCTTTTATATCAAATTTTAATTTATTAACCTTTAACATGCATAGTGAAAATGATGTAACATCATTGACCTCTTCCTTCTGCTATTCTTTATTTTTTAATTCTTCTTCCTATGTACAAATAAGAGATTATTTTAGTGCATATATGCTATCATGGATGTAAAGTGCTTTCTCGTTGTCTCTTTCCTATTTTCGCCTTAGATTTTTTTCTGTACAAAGTTCCTTAAAAGTAACTATATATGTTTCTAATGTCTTCAGCATTTAGTCATTCATATCCTTTGATATGATGTTTATTCCTACTCAAAAAGAGGAAGAATAAACAAAGATTAATATTGTAGAGAAAATGCTTCCCTTTACAATACTTTTAATGAAGTATTGGGGAAAAAAACCATGGACTAAACTAATTCTTCTTGCCTGGAGTAATGGATTTGGAAGCTGAAATGAATCTATTATTTCTTGTCTCAGTATATTAAGACTAAATGGAGGAGTGAAAGCAGAAAGAGTCCTTCATAGAGGCTTTTCAAAAGCCTCATAAGGGAGTTTCAGAGGCATATCCTGATGCAAATTTTACCTTAAATGTGTTTGCATCTGTTTCAACAGTTGATTTTTAATGTATGTTAGAGTTCATCTATTAAGCAATGGTTATTATGCATATTTGTTCCTGGCAGACAGTGAAATAGGAAGTTTGACAGGTTTGCCGTGACTGATTAAATTCTTTTCCCACTTCCATTAGAGTTTTTAAATCTCACCTTGAAAATCTCATCCACACCCTTGATGTGATTTTTAAATGACATTTATAGTGTGAATATGAAACACAGTAACTTCTGTAAGCTCTGTATTTATTAATGAGCCTGAGAAAGTACTTCAGGTAGTCCCTAGGAAATGATAATGAAATTTTCAACACAAGCATTGCACTGTCAGGCACTGGTGATGGTGGGTCTACTCACTTTTCTGCAGGCATGTGAGAGGCAAACCCAGTGCTATTTCAGCAGGGTTATAAAATGGAAAGACACCTCTTTTTTTCAAAGCCATTTCATGGTCACATATTCCTGGATCAGCCCTTCTGGCGAGTTCCTAAAGGAAACAAATATCAAAGCAGTTACTCACCCAAATTTACCTTCAACTCCACTCAAAATCAAAGTGAAATCAAAATCTGAGACAAGTGACAGGAAGCTGTGGCACAACCAGAGAGCAGTGAATCTCTGGGGAAGCACTGGAAAGAAGATGCCAGCAGTTTTACTGGTGCCAAACCCTCACTCTTTGTCAGCTGGTGAAACTCCATTGATTCCTCTGTAGATTCTGGCCAGAAATGATCTGCACATCAAAAGTCAGAGTTCTCAGCTTCCCAGACTGTCTGTCCCTAAAGGCACCCTCCCAAACTTCTGTTTTAATTAGAACATATATTCCAATTGCTGGAGGCTCCTGAGCCAGGAGCTGGGCTCATTTTCTTTCTCAGTACAGGCTGGGTGTGGGGAGTCAAAGGCTGTGGTCGTGTGTGGGTTTTTTCAACACAGAAATTCTGTCTATTAGCACCAAATGACCTGTGGAGGTAGTTGCAGTGTGCTTATCACCGTGTCTGATGTCAGGATTTGGCTGTGTTCATACTAGAACAAAAGATGTAGAAGCTAGAGGGAAGAACTGGAAATAGAGAACCTTTTAATCTATCTATAACTTGCCTTCCCCATCCTCTTCTGAAGACCTACTGGAGATTTTCTAACTGAAACAGTGCATTTGATGGGTTCAGGTTTAACTTGTGTATATTTAGCTGGTTTTGACACAACCTCTGTTACTGATTCAAAGGTCAGTTGTTCCTCTCCTGTCCCTTGACAACGTGCTTGAATAAAATGTAAACCTCTGCAGGCTGCAAAATTTGAAGTGGGAGAAAATGCTGATGTTATGTTTATTTCCAGTAGTTTTTAAGTCCTGTTCAGGGAGAGAGGCAAGCACAGCACTGTGCAAAATGTGCCTAAAGCTACAGTTCTTTCGTTTCCCTGCACGGTGCCCATAAGAAGAATTATTAAACATGATTTTCACAAGACAGGCATTTGTTTTTTAAATAAGGATTGGAAGATACACTGGGGCTTAAGAGATTTATATGCTATTGCCTCTTATAATTGTTTCTGTAAATGGATGTGAGAGTTGAATCACTTAGCATCATTTGCTTTACTGGGGGAAAAAAAAAGTGAAGCATTTTAAACTGAGCTTATTTTCATAGGCAGGCAGATGATCTGTTATTCCTGAGAACACCTTGGTGTTAGGGTTTATTGCTGTGAGTTTACTGCTGCCTTTTCCGTGTGAAAGAGCTAAAAAAAAATATACAAACAGCAGCTCATGCCATCAAAACTCTAGGATATCTTTGAATATGTGCATTCTCCATATGTGAGCAAGATTTATTTCCACAGAAGCTGTTCAGGGCCTCAGATTTTACTAATTTCACGAGCTGAGTTGGTTTTCAGTGGTTCCAATTTACCCGACACCAACCGTGAAAATCGGGTTCCTGGATGTTTGTGCTTTAAAGACAAAAACTTCTCGTTGAACTATTCTGTCATCAAAAATGTGTGTGTAAACACAAACTCACTGTTGTGGAAGATTGCAACTCTTACTTTAGCCACTTTATTGTCTTCTTTCAACCATTTTTCTATATGCATGATATGCTATTATGTGTAGATGTCTATAAGCTTATATGGACATGTGCATATATTTATATATGTAGATGTGTATGTTAAATAAGAGATACTGGAAAAGAGGAAATTACTAAAAATTAATGCTTCCACCACTGAGTAAAACCATCCCACATCAGTTAGAAGTTTGCCCAGTTGCAGAGCACAGTGTGGTGAGAGAAGAGCTGAGTCACATTATTTGTGTATCAATCTGTCATCACAAGAGTGAAAACCCAAGATGTATTCTTCACTGTTGTTGGGTTTGAGGATTTAGCAGTATGAAACACAGTTCTGCAATACTCAGACTTGTTTGATTTTGGGTATTTTATGTTGCTCATGGTCTTCACAAACTTACAGAAACTGGTGGTGTGGTTTCACTCAGGAGCCCATATGTAAAAGTTGAACATAGTCCCATTTATTAAATTAATAACTTTTTCTCATATCTTAATATTTGAAGTGGAAATTAAAGATGCAATTTGACTTCCAACATGGAGCTAAGTCTTATTTTAGGGTCACATAATGCAGTCAGTGTCATTATCTTTGCATGTAAAGATAAATAGAAGTCTTAAATAATTAACACTTGGATTTATTCACATTTCTCCTAGTGAAAGAGCATTAGTTTGAGATACAGAGAAAAATACATTATTCATAATTTCCTGTTAGAAATAAGAAAATTGATATGAGGATATTTGGCATGGACTATAAAATCTCATTAGCAGCAGTGTTCTGAGAGAGCCCAAGAGGAAAAATACATTTAGTTAGACCAGATTATTACATAGCAGTGCCACAGAGTAAGCTGTGTCCTCCAGATTATTTTGTGGGGCTTTAAGATATTAGTTATATTTTCTCTTGAAATTAATATTTAGTGAACAAAGTTCCAGAGTAAGTCTCTCTGCCAAAGGTGGTTTGCAAACTGAAGATATTGAGTAAGCAGGAGTTTTTCTATATTAGTTTTTGCTCTGCTGCTGTTCCAAATTGGGCTGAATGAAAATTCTGTGTCCTTAAGCAGTGACCAGCTCATTTCTGTTGCAGCTGTGAGTTCTGACAGGTTTTTCTCAATAAAATTCTTGAAGAAACTTTTGCTCCCTGGTCCCAGAGAAAGCAGCTTTCATTGTAAGCAGGTATTCAATGTTTGAAATGTTGTGGTTGCTCTCCTTGGAGCTCCTCTGGCAGGAGGATAATAAAGACATTACGATGCAGCATAACAGTATTCTTGAAATCTCACAGTAAAATAATTAACTCTGGTAGTTCAGCAGTTGGATACAGGGCAAAAGGTCTGTTTGAAGAATTTGGTGTCACTAATTACTTTTTGTGATTGTAGGAGTTGATAGTCCAGTACAGAGTCAGAAGACAGTAATTTGTCAGTGAACTGTGTTACTGGCAGAATCCTGGGGAGGGAACTCTGGCCCAGGGAAGTCTGCAGAACAATTCCCCTTTATTTCCATGAGCCCAGAATTAACACACTTGGGCAATTACATGCTCTCCTTTGGCAGGAATCTGTTACTCTAGAGTTGATTGCTGGATAAAACCACAAGACTCTAAACTAATAAAAAGCACTAGTAGTCCTAGGCAATAACTGGGAGATCAGAAGGAAGAAAGTTGATATTAAAAGTGTGATTTAAATGACCAATACTAATATTCTCAGCTGAGGTGAAGGTAACCCTTGGCCCTTTATCTCACTGGCTTTTTACAGCAATGTAAAGGAGTAAATTTTCAACACATGCTTTTAATACTAGTTTAACATCAGCACTTTCCCTAATGTTTGTGTTCCCTGAATTCCCCTGCAAAATGTGCACTGATAGTGTCATCCAGGACATCTGTAGTTCAGCAGGAATTGCTCCATTGCTGTCTGAACTTGGTTTGACCTCTCAGAGGGCAGTATTGCATGAGCCAGACAACTTCAACTGCCTAATGAAATACCAAAAGAAACATATTTATTTTTAGCTGTATCTTGCTTCAGAGGCTTGTTTGCCAAAGTCAAGCAGCCTCTTGGTTTTGCAAAGCACTGAGGATAGCAACAAGTTCACCCAGCATCATGAAAAGCATTTAAAAGTCTTCATTAACATAAAAAACTGCCTTCAGAAGTTGCTTATGTCTTAATTCTTCTTTATATCATGACCATTAGACTATTCAGTATCAGATAATTATTTCTTTGTTTATAACAGACTCTAACTTTACTCTTTGGTCATTCTGTAGGGTGGGGTTCATCCAAAGTTGCCTGTGTTGTGTGGTACTTATGGCACCAGGGATATTACTGACAAACTCTAAGAGATTCTGTTATAAAATAAACCCCACACTCACCAGTCTAATGTTTAGATGCTACTTTTGCTTCATAAGTTGTAACTTTGACCCTTTTCCCAGTTCTTTTGTGTCCTCTCTTGTTTTTCTTGTGTGCATTGTGTAATTTCTCATAAAAGGTTTCATATAATGACCATTAACACCAGAAAGAGATGGTACAGGTCAACATGATAATTTAGATTTTAAAATAACGTGACTTTTTAAGAATGAAAGGAAAAACTTATCAAACTCATTAGGCTAAAGACTGAGGAGGAACCATTACACTTTGGTAGATGTAGCTTCATTCCAATGATGTGTGGGACCAATTAAATGTGTTGTCCTCAGCACAACAGGCATATTATCTGTTTTATTATACTTGTAGCATTAGCTTCAATGTTTTGGAGAACCAGTTTGAAAACCCAGAGGTCTAAATACCAACAACAGTACCACAGAAAGGAAAATCTAAAGGACTTTACACAAGTGGGTGCTTGGCCTTCAGAAAAAGGTCCAGGAAAGCATCAGAGGATGTTTTGTGCCATGGAAATACCAACAAAGAGGGGAAACACAATTTGGGGAAAATAGGCTACTGCATTTGTTCCTCAACACAGCTGCATAAAAAACATCTGATTTCTTAATATCTTAGCTTGGCAACCTTAGTAAAAAAAAAAAAACAAAAAACAAACAAACAAAAAAAAAAAACAAACAAAAACATACATATACACACACAGGATATAGAACCAGCTCAAAAATCAGCTGCAATTTACACATTAAATTCACCTGTCCTGTGCCTTTTGCAGGGCAGTCGGGGTGATATGAAATGTTTTGTACTTATAAATTTTGACAGGTTCTCTTTCTCTCTGAGAGAAACAGAAATGCCAGAAACAAGAATACTGTATGCACTAAAAAAGAAGATGGATAGAAGAAAATGAAAAGGTTGGGAGGGTCAAAAGAATTTTCTCCATCTGGAGAAATCTGTAACTCAGGAGAATCCACAGGTAGCTGGTTAAGGCTGCTCTGTGCTTCTGGGCAGTGCTGGGAGTATGATCCATTATTTCTACCATATAAATGTGAGACTTCTGCTTCAAACCTTTTCTTTGGACAGTGGGGACATCAGCCACATTATTCAATCATTCTGATTTTTAAATAGAGGGAACTATTTCATGGTGGGGGGGTGGGTTCTTTCTTTGCTGATTTGGTATTTGTAGCCTGTTAAATTTGCATTTAATTGGCAGTGAAATGTAAGGCTGTCTAAACCAAAATAATCATTTGGAAAACTGTGTCCTCAAAATATTTTTCTCTGTTCTTCTAAGAAAGCATTTATTTGTGTATTGCTGTGTCCCTGCCTGCCACAGCCCTTTCAGCAACTTGTTCAGAGGCACTGTAGACACAGCTCAGTAAAACCAGAACAGCTCTTTTGCCATTTTTCATCCTTGACAGTGCAGCTAAACCTTCATGAAAGCTCTGCCTTGAGAAGAATAGGTACCTGACAGAGAAACTGCTCCCAGCTGCAATGAACCCAATTGCTTTCTCAGAGCTGTGGACTTCTATTAGAACAAAAATTTAATTTCCAGATGTTTGCTGAGGAATGCTCTGTAGCCCTTCCACTGCTCAGTGGCCATAAAGGAGCTTGTGGTGTATGGGCAAAAGCAATGCCTGTGATTGACAACTACCCATTTCCCTTGCTTTTCATTTAGGATGCACAGTGCTGGAATATGATTCCTGGAAGGCCTGTTGCTTAAGAGCTGTCCTTTCAAAATGAAGGTCTTATGTGACTGTAAAGTGGAAGAATTTCTTTTGTACCTCTATGAATCCCATGTACATTTTATGAGCCAAGGGAGAGAAACAGCAGCAAGGTGCTTAAGTCACATTCTGCTCTTTGAATGTAGAAGAGTTTTCCCAACCTTTAAGGAATACAAGCACGTGTTGGGTCTGGGAGTGGAATCAGACTAAAAAAATAGGGAAACTGTAGGCTTAGACAGCAAGGGTACAGTGTGGACCAGGGGCATATCAGCTACCAGCATCTGCAGGAGTTTTTAAAATAATTTCAATGGTTGGGAATCTATTTTATCCTAAAATGCAGGGTCACAATGGATTCTTGTTTCATTCTGTAGGGTCACTTTGAAAGAAGTCACTTTGCTGGTAAATTTGGCAGGTCTTTGGGCTTGTAATCTTAATTTATTAGCTGTGACAGAGGAGGGTAAAGACTGTACTAGCACAAATTTGGTCACGGAAGTACCAACACTGTCATTCATGTATGTGAGACCGGATCTACTCAGCAGTAACCAGGCTCAGCACCTTTCAAAAGCAGAACCTTTCAGTGTCATTGAAGTTTATAGGTTTTGGCCCATTGAATTATATAAATAGCTACAAGTTCCAGCCCTGTAAAATACGAAGTGTCCTTCTCATGTTGCTGAAGGCAGTCAGTTCCCATTGACCTCCAGATGAACTAAATAAAAGCTGGTGTCAAAGGGAGTTAAAGGCACTCAAAACATCTCCTTCTCTTTAGAAAAGCTTTGAGTGCTAAGACAAGTAGTCTGGATTTTCTTTACTTCTTGTGCTTGTTTCTATTTGCATGTGGATACATGTGTATGGGTCTTACAGGTACATATAGAATGCAGGAAAAATAATAACCACCAGAAAAATGAATCAATGTGGAAAAATCATAGTTGATGCAAAGTGGCTGCTTCTCTGAGGAAATTCCTCATTGTAAATTGTATGTCTGACTCTGAGAAATCTTCAGTTAACTAATTTGTAGCTCATTCATTTTCCTCATGAGTCACAGATCTATAATCTAGATAGAAACATTTTTGCATGCAGTAGCACTGTTTGGTTATGACTTTTCTGGTGTGACTGTGGACGTGGAGACTTCCAGAAGGCAGCCAGTTGTTGCTGCCAGGGACTGTGCAGCTGCTGGTTCCTCAGTGTGACTGGTGTCCAACCTGAATGCAGATGGTGTCCTTGAGTTTTTGTGTGCACTTCTGTACGACCTGGTGTGTCCTGCTGGGGAATGATGGTACTGGGTAACAGCTGTAATGGATAACGTGCACAAACCTGCAGAGATCAGCTCTGACAAGATACACACTTGTCAGAGTTTGTAAGATTAAGTTCTCAAGAGGTGGCCTCAAGCTACAGTTAACACCAAAAAAGTTGAAAGCAGGCAGACTTCGATTAATGAACCTCACCAAGCACTTGTGTTCTCACCCCCCAGACAGTCTTGTTTCCTGAACCAAGTAATCCAGAGGTGCAGCAGTGCAGGTGCTCAGGAACATGCTCTGGATGGGCCTGATGTGTCAAGGTGGAAAATTGCTGTGGAAATCTCTTGAGAACAGGTTGTCTCACAGTGTTTTTACTTCAGTTTGATGCTTCCCACGGTTGCTCGGTTTGAGGGGACTGCTGTCTGCAGGAAAGTCTCTTCCCTGAGGGGTGTCATAGGGCTTTTGGTTGACTCACAAGGATCTTGAATTACATAAAAAATTACCCTCCCTGTTGATGATGTGATGATAGCACTGGGCTGGGGGATATCTGTGTGCACAGCAGTGCCCAAAAAATAGTGCAGCATCAGACAACCCACAGTCAGTTTTCCACAGAGCGCTCACCTGACCCGATCAACTAATTTCTTTCATTAACACCAAATTCACTTCATTTTTTGGGATATTAGGGTTTCCCTTTGTATTTCTGCTTCTATGTCAGAGATATTTTTTGTGGCTTCTTTGTTTATACCAATTTAAAGGTCACATTGCTTTTACATACCTTATTAACACTAATTTCCTAGATTCACTTCGTATTTCCAATCACTGGTCCTCAAGCCCTGGTTGTTTAAATCGCTCACTGATTTATTACCTTCTGCTTACAGTATGTGATGGAGTTTCTAAATTTTTTTGGGTCAGCCCCAAGTAATTTTCACCCCTCCCAAGGGTACGTTGTAGAGTTCATAATTCCAAAACCTCTCACCACCCCCAAAAGTCTGTGAAGCATCAATAATAAGGCTGAAATGTGCTTTTACATAGGAAAAATTCCTCTCCTCCCACTACACAGACCACACCACCATTAGAGTTGGGACAGTGCTGAGGTAGAGCTGGACACCCAGTCTAGGAAGCCACGGGGGGAGGTGGAAAAGAAAATACCAGGGAAAAAGTTGTGAACATGTTCCAATTAGCACGTTAAAAGAATTTTATTTTTTTTTAAATTGTTCTATTCAGTATCTTTTACTGATAACCCAATCCACTCACTGAAAATACATGAGTTTAGATGTTTTGCAAGAGTTACTGTTCCAGATAATTCTTTATGAGCAGAAATCGCTTGAGGAAATACATTGTAAAGTCTTCTTTCTTTTGTTGATAACTTCAGACATTTAAGAGTGTGAGAAATAAGATTATTTGATAAAATCATTACTCTCTCTCCACTTTAGGCTTTTGAAGGAAAAGATTAATTTTGAGAAAAAAAAATCTGTCCTGCAAGATGTCATTTTTTGCAGAATAACCCACAAGTATGACTGAAATCAATTTGTCTTGGGATCTGAGGAATTCACTGCTTTCTAATATATGATTTTGATTAGGAAGAGCAGTTCATGGACACACATTTTAATCTCTCAGGGATGTTGAAAACAATAATTTTTCATGATGAAATTCCGTAAGTAAATGGTACTTGCATGTGTAGTAAAGTGACTTTTTGCATGCCCTTAATTATCAGTTTCTGAAAGTAGATGAGGAAAGTTTTAGATGATGTGTCTGGGATGTGCTGGGCTGCAGTTCTGGGGTATGATTTATCTCCCATCAGCCAGGGAAAAAAATCTCTTTAAGATTAAATGTTGAGTTTCCTTGTAAACTCTGGGAAGAAACTGCTTCACTCCACATTTCTCCTGTGGCCCTTTGCATCCTGCAGTGCCCTCCTAAGGTAGGACATAAATATTGCTCAGGAAGGCTCTTTACAGCCATAATTCTTTTTAAATGTTTCACTTTGAGCACACAGAAAAAACAAACAAGCACCAAAGGAATGGGATGTTTCAGAGGTGATTAACAATTAGAAAAGGTGTATTTTACATAGTCAAGGAACTTCTTCTGTCACCTCACTGTATGATCTTTGAGGCAGCAGTGAGGTACCTCCTTTTCTTCTGTTCAAAAATCGCATTTTGAGTCCCACCATGCAAAATCAATGTATTTCAGTCAATCACATTCAAAGCTTTACTCAATAGCACGTGTTCTCCCTATAATACACTGGGCTATCACCTTCCAAATGTGATGGAGCCCAGGCTTTGGGATGAGAACAGAAATATTAATGTGCTGTGCAGGTTCAACAGATCAATGCAGCACCGAGCGCCGGCGGAGTAAACTGTTGACTCTCATCTGACACGTAGCAGCTTCAGTTCTTACTTGGCCACAGTTCCTGCAATTTGTTTTCATTTCTGTTGTACCACTGAAGTCTTTTGTGCTGCCATTAGCACTTTGGAAGCATTAGGGAGGAAAGTGAGATGGATTCAAATCCATATAGGTGCAAAATCAAACTAATCTTTTGTAGCTGAAAGTGAAATTCTGAGAAGCTCAGAATTCTTCAAAGTCATTTCTCCAAATTTGTTGTAGAAGTCATCAAAGCGCTGTTTTTCTGCTTTTTCTTAGTCTGAAAAGGAGAAGTTACTTCTCCTGACATGACACTGTATTTTATATTCCAAATACAATCCAGTGCCTGCTCAAACTGAACCCTCATTTATTCTTCAGAGCTCTCTGTGAGAGCAGAATACATTGTCTACAAATTGACTACATGAAATAGCATCAGTGGGAGAGAAGGATGTAGCCAACAAACCTATCATTGAAGTTTACCATACAAACATAATTAAACATTATTTCTTTCAAATAAACAGTTTTTCTTTGGGGTTAGAAGGGAGGCCCACACAATTCTCTGCCCTGTTTTGCTTTCTGTGCATGCTGTCAAGCTTGGTAAATTTTTTAGCAGCTGTCAAAGTAAATTTATTACAGAAGAGGTCTACGTTCTTGTGTAATCCAGAAGGGAAAAGCCCTGCTGACTTGGTTTTGCTTCAGCTTTTGTCTTTACAACACTTTGAAAGCCTCATATAGTTAAGATTCATGAACAACACTAGTTAATTTTTTTTTTCATCTGCTAGAGTAGACTGTGTTTGTGTGTAAAATGTGAGCGTGTTTATATTTAAAACATAATTTCCTGGTAGCTCAGTTTTTAACAGGTCTGTTTTAATCATGTAGTCTGCTAAAAATGTGTTAAACTAATGAATTGGAATTTGAGAGCTGGAGTGGGCACAGCACAGTTGGAGCTGCTCTGAAACAAGGAATTTTTGCTGGTTTTTGGCTGAGGGAGCCTGAATTTGGGTGAGGGAGGAAAGCTGCCAGATCCATGACTGGAGGATCTGTGTCCCCACAGCTGTACAGTGAGATGTCACACTGCATATCAGCAATGCAAAGAAACCTCTTAAAGAACCATATAGAACATGGCACAAAATGAACAAAATCAAAGAAAAAATGTCAGTGTTTTACAAGGTGTTTAAATCTATTGAATATTCTAAATATACTGGGGTTTTTGGGCACAAAAAAAAAGCGAGTTAAACTTCATTCATGAATCTGCTTGCAGACTGTGTCCTACCTCCCGCTCTCCCTTCTGCTCCAGAAAAGCTGCACTACCTTGTTCTGACATGCAACCATCTGGTCCAAGTCTGTGAAGTCTGTTCTTTACTGCTCTGCAAGTCTGGGTCACTGGCAAAGCACTTCTGTGTTGTCACTCTTGAGAAATTAAAGTTCAGCGAGTACCTCCACACTTGTGAGGAACAGTCAGAACTCTGAGTTATAGTGAAGAACAGCAAGAGGCAGAAGGAAATTAAAGAGATTTATTTTTCAATTCATTTCCACAGAAATCTGCACAACTGTGCTCCCAGCAACCTTCATTTAGCTAAGCACGCCTGTGCCTGTGAATTCCCCCTCAAACAAAGAAAGCCCAGATTTCACTTAAATTAAAGCAAATGCATTTTTGAAAAACAACAAAACAAACAAACAACCTACTGCCCCCTATAACAGAACACCCCAGGTGGAAGTGGGTTGATGCTTCTTTGATCTTTGGGGAACTCCTAATAATGCTGATAAGCTTCTGAGTGGAAGGGATGAGGGGTGAGCAGACTCACATCTCATTTTCAGTAGTTCCCAGGTCCTGGACATGTGCTGACCCTCTGTGAAGTCTTTTATCATTGTGTGATCCTTCTTCAAACATGTGGATTCTCTTTCTTAGCATTATTTACATTTTATTGATCAACTTTAGCCTTTCATAACTTGGGACACGTGAGAACTCCCACCCATCCCCTGAATCAGTGTCTACCTGTGATTATACCTGGATGACTTGAGATTTGCCAGTTTAGTTTAAAAACAATTTTAATTTAATTTAAAGGTCAGTAGGATCAATCTGCCTCAAACTCTTCTCCACCCCCCTCCCAGCAAGAGGAATAAATAAATGGGGGGAGGGAAGATCATTTCATCATGAAAGGTTGTATCGTCTGCTACCCAGTTCTGCTAATGAGAGTATCCTTGTTATCAGTTTTATTCTATTCACCACATCAGTTCTTTGTGAAGAGTGGGTTCATAGGGCTTCAGGTTAGGTTTTAGTACTAATTACATTTTGGGGGAAGATGTTATTTGCATAATATCTGTATTTTTTTATACTTTGCCTCTGTTTTCTAAATTTGCCTTGTCTTGCATAACCAATATTACTGATGTGAAAGATTTACCTGAATTTGCTGAAAATATTACCTTGATATACCTTTTATAATACTTTCAGTGTTTGTAAAGTGTTTAATTTTTTAAGGGATGTAAGAACAGAAGATTGCCCCTCTTTACATAGTCTCTGAAAGAATTCTAGAGTCCTTAAGAAAGCTATTGTAATATCATTTCCTAATGGCCTCAACAGAATTACATTCTGAATATTTTAGTTTTTAAAATTTTTATGTAGTAAGGCTGGAATTTGTAAAGACTTCAGCAGTGACCCAGCTCTGTTCCTCCTGAAGTCAGTGGAAAGCAGTGATTGATTTCAGCAGGAGCAAAGTGAGCCAACAGCAGGCAATTATGAAAATCACACCCAAGAGGGAGTAGACCCAGGTTAAATATTGAAAAGCGCCTTAGTGGCTTAGGACTGCAAGTACAATTGATTTTTATTGAGGGTGAATTTCTCCTCTGTAATTCTGCATATCTTCAGCACAAAGCTTGAAACTGTATTTGGGTGTTCCTTGGGCCTTTCAGATTAGTGTATGAAACTCTTCTCCTTCTGGTTGTTCAGGTGTTCGTGACCCATCCATAAGTTAAGTCATGGTTGCAGATGTCCCAGTGACACCCACATGGATTGTTATCCACACTCAGCTCAGTGACACTTCCCATGGAAGTGCTGCCCAGTACGAGGAAGGGTATCAGGATAATTAGTACTGCTGCTTTTCACAGTGGAACAGTTTGGAAGCAGAAGGCAAAGTGGCAACCAAAAGGTGATAAAAATAAATTTGTTCATCAGCTGGAACTACAGCCTTCTAACCTGCCAGGCTGAAACCTGCAATTGCTTCTCATTCAAAATTTCCAGCAAAGTCATGGGGTTTATTTCAGTTCTTGAGCAGCTCCACTGAGTTTGTCATCATGGATGTTCATACCCAAACAGAAATCTGAGCCGCTGGTTCTGGGTTATATGAAGTCCCTGCACGTGGCCTGAGTGGTTTAAGGGTTAGAATCAGGATCCAGAACGTTCACTCAAATCTTTTTACATAGGAAGAAGAATGGGAAGGACCAGACATGAATAAGGATCAACCCCAGTCTGATCTCAGTGTGTTTGGCTGTTTTGTTCATGTAGCTCCCAGTGTAAATTTTATCTTCTGTTCCAATTTTGCAGCATCTGACTTAAAGTTTCTCTGGTGTTCGCTGTGACCTTGTTATCTCCAGGATCTCTGTATGAAGCTTGCAGAACTCCTGCTCCTGAGTTTCTCTAAATATTACTGATTTTGGCTCTGTTCTGATTTCAGCCCTTCCCTTACCTGCCTTTGGTTCTGCTTTTGCATCATCAGCAAATTTCATTCCTCTACTTTGTAATCTGGTTTTGAGTTATTGACATATAAAGTGTGCATGTGTTGGGGGTCTTGACCACTCCTGTGCTATTGATCTGGCAGCTTTGTGAATCTCAAATTCTTTCTATGCCAGGTACTTTTTTCATGTCAAACTTAGAAAATTTGGAGTGGAAGATCTCTGATTTCCTCCTTAAATAAGATGTGTGCTTGTGTAATACTTTTTTGCCTTAGGCAGAGATCCTGTGGACATTAGTTCAGTTGCATAATATTCTTGTAAAGTAAATAAAACATTATCTTCACATATAAAAACTCTGAGAAGCAGCTAAGATTTTCTGGGTTAATGCTGGGAATCTGTGTACATCTAGGATTTGAACTTTTCATTCAGATCACACTGCTGCCTTAATTATAACAGCAGCTAATCACAGAGATCCAGTGTATCAGCCCAGCAGGACTAAATTAAAGAGAGAATGGTTAATTATTATAGCTTTCTATAAGTATCTATTTTTAATATATTAGATCCCTGCAAAGCTTCTGAGATGTGTTTGTTTTCACCAAGGTTGTATTTTTAGGAGCTATATAATGTTACCTTATAGTAATGAGAAAGATAATTAGCATCTTTTTGTTAATTAAATCATGCAAATGTACTTCATGTAGAAAGCTGTGGTGCTGCTTCTGGGGATGGCAGGTAGAACATCCCCTGATACTGCTCAGGAAGAGCTCACAGGTAGAAAAAGGTGTTCTTGGGGACTGGGTACAGCCTGTCATGGGTTGATTTTTTGCTTGGTAGATTGATGTAAATTGGGATAACTGTTTGAAATAAGTGAAACTGCAATAGCATTAAACTGCTCTAAAGAGAGTCAGATTTATTTCATGTTTCAAGTTTGGTTGTAAGATTTCCTGAATGAATTGATAGCTCCGTGCAGCCAATGGCAAAACTTCCTCTGCCTTAAGATGCAACATCATTTTGCCTGGTATCTATTTACCTGAGAACATCCAGAATGTTTTCATTCATTGTCATCATCACTAAAACATTCTTATAGTGCCAGTGGGCTCAGTTTACTGACCACCTTCAAGGAATTGTACTTTGTCTCTCTGGGATATTATTTAATGTCATAAAACAATCCTCATTATGGATTCTTCTCTGTTCTCTATCTAACAAAATATTACTGTCTTTTTTTTTCTTTCAGTACACCTAAAACTCTATATCCTGTTAAGTCTTTGATCACTTCAATGACAAAATACCTTTTTGACAGCATTTTTCCTTCAAGGCCATATTCATTCTCTGTGTACGTTATCACACATGGTCAGGAAAGCTTCTGTTGCCTGTTGAGTAGAAAGAGATACTATGTTTTTTAAAACCTTAAATGCACCTCTATTTACTTGATATTATGCTATTCAACACCCAGGATTTATTGTTCAGCTTTCTGCTTGTTTTTATGTGTAATACAGAGCAAGTATTATCACTGATAAACCAAGGGTCTTCAGAAGGAGAATGGATGAGGATTTTAAGACTCAAGGACCTACTACCTTTCCAGGCAGCTTAAAAAGTTATTAGACACATGACCAGAAACTTAATAACAAATGCTGAAAAGGAACAGTGCATAGGACAGAAATGATTGAAGTAGTAAAGCCTCAAGAGAAATGCAGAGAGAGGAACTAAATGTAGCAATTCAGACTGGGGAGAATTCCAGCAAATTCTTCTTGTGTACCAATGCAATCCTTAGTTGGTAGGGAAAGTTACTCTGTGGCTCTTGCTTTATTTTTAATTTATATTTGGATTGTCTATTTTTACACTTACATACTGTGAATATTCTTTTGAATTTTGTATCTTGCAAAAATAGAGAAGTCCTTAATAAAGTGAGGATCAAATCCATAGCTAAAAACTTCCCAATCTGATCCCAGTTTACTGCCCACTATAGGATGTGTTAAAGCATCATGGCACACATGGAGGAGACCAGCTTTGTTTTACCTTGGCTGAATCATCACTGTGATTTTACTTGAGTCTTAAGGTGACCCCATCAGCTCAGGTTCTGTGATGCAAGGATATTAAATGAAGAGGAGAGAAATTTGCAGTTTGGAATGACAATGCAATTTTTTTCCATATTTTTTCACAGCAAGTAAGTTTTTATTGCCTGTTACCTCCAGCCAAGGAGGAGATATGTACAGAAATCATATTCCAGTTACAGAAGTCTATAGAACTGATGTAAAGAACTTACAGAAACTATTTTGTTCTGTGATATTTTAGGAATTTCTCCTTATTCCCACTGCAGCTGAGTTGTTTTTTTTTTTCCTCTATGGCTGTACCATTCATACAAACAATTTGTAAACGGGGAAATAACAAAATTCATTATATAAATTATTCACAGAGGAATTATTTGCTCAGTTCAAGTATTTCCTTTAAATAAAACTAAAGTTGTCAACACACGTTATAAGAATCAAAATAGTTTTGTTTAAAAGAGCTCTTTATAACAAAAAGACAAAAAGAAAACAATTAATCTGACAGAACTGCAGAGGATGCTGGTTGTCAGCTAGTTTAGGGTATCAACTTCTCAAAAAGCAGAACAATACACAAACATTCACCATTAGAGAATTCCAATTCCAGTGTCTCTCTTGTGCCTCTTGAGAATATACAGTCACCAAATTCGGTTTTTTTCCCTATGGGGCTACACAGTTGTTTTATTCAAGATTAAGGTAAAATCTTATTTTTTTAGAAAAAAGCTTAATGAAAATTTAAAAGACATAACATGTAGGAAATCTAAGCATAAGATCTTTTAATAAAAATGCCATATAAGTCCTTTTATTTTAATGGCTTTTACCACTAACAGATAATAAGGTGAGGGTATTTTTTGTGATCATTTTGTTCTACAAAAGTGTAGCACATTTGATTATGACTCCTTGATTATTGAATTTTGATTATTTGAGTTTTGAATAATAATAATGAGCTTAGCTATCATAACATGATCCGCAGTCCTCAAAATTTTAAAGCTCATTTCCCACTTTTCTTGAGAATATTCTGCATTACACCTGCTACAGCAACACACATTTGCTTTCTCCGACTTTGTCACACTAATGGGTGGGTTTCTCATGTTGAAACTTGTTTGCTGTCAGTGGTGAGACAAAGCCTTTCAGTGGAGCAGAGACATAAAGTTTTATTAACAGTGATGAGTTCCAGCATGTCAGATGCTGAGGGTTAATCAAGTGCAAGACTGTGAGCAGTAAACAATAGAAACAGCCAAAGGCGTGAGGACAGCATTTAATTTTGGGGGCTGATTAGAGCCTTACTGCTCCAGTGTGTATCATTTTGTTTGTTTTTTGTACGTTCTGATTAGTAAATAGTCAACAGATCTATTTCTGCATCCTGCCACTACTTGTATTCACTTACACCTTTATTAAATAACCTGGCCCAGTAAGATAAGACAGGGATGGAATGTGTCCTGGTCCCAAAGCTGATGTAGTATCAAATACTCCAGACATTTCAGTTATAGGATTGTCATGGAGTCACAGAATGGTTTGGGTTGGAAGGGACCTTAAAGCTCATTTCCAAGCCCCTCGTTTCCAACACCTTCTACTGTCCCAGGTTGCTTCAAGCTGACTCAAACCTGGCCTCGAACACTCCCAAGAATGGGGCAGCCACAGCTTCTCTGGGCAACATTTTCCAGGGCCTCCCCACCCTCATAGGGAATTTCTTCCCAATTTCAAACCTATACCTGTCTTCTTTCAGGTAATTATGTTTGCATTAGGCCACAATGCTTCCATAGCATCACAGAATATGCTGAGTTGCAAGGGACCCACAAGGATCATCAAATCCAACTCCTGGCCCTGCACAGGACCATCCCCAAGATTCACACCGTGTGCCCCAGAGGATCATCTGGCAGCCTTGGTGCTGTGCCCACAGCCCTGGGGAGCCTGTTCTGTGCCCAGCCACCCTCTGGGGGAAGAAATTTTTCCTGAGATCCAACCTGATCCTGCCCTGACACAACTTCAGGCCGTTCCCTGGGGTCCTGTCCCTGGTCCCCCCAGACCCTCTGCCCCTCACAAGGAAGTTGGAACTACAATGAGCTCTCCCTCAGTCTCCCCTTCTCCAGGCTGAACAACTTTGACAATACTTATGAAGTAAAGTAGAAGATGAGACCTTTTTAAAAGTAGATTAATTTAAAGTAGATTAAAAAATGCTAGTTATGGAAATGAGTGCGTTTACAGGAAATGGATTTGGTCAAAGAGGTGATAGAACTTGGAGGAAGAGAGTTTTAGTGCATGAATAGTTTGGTGCTCCTGTGTGAAAAGAAGCTCCACTAAGTGTAAGAGAGATGTTACTGATTTGACAGAGGCATTACAGCAGTTCAGGGACCTGGCCCAAGCCCCTGCCCTGGATCAGTTCCAGTGGGAGCAGAGGTTAAAAACATGGAGAATTGGCTGCTGGAGTGTGGAGTGGCCACTGCAGCAGAGGTGAGGGAGGGAGTTAACAGCAGGTCACTCAGGGTGTTACCAGGGACTGTAACTGTAAGTAAACACCAAATGAGCCACTCAGGATCTATTGCCCACGTACCTCATCTGGTTTTTTGGAGGCAGAGAGGAGAATATTTGCTGCAGCCTGTAGAAAGCTGCATCTCCTGTCAGGATGAGGCATGGAGCAGGCTTGGCTCTGCAATCCATAGTGATGGAACCATGTTTTAAAATCACTGGCTGGTTTTTAAACATGGAACAGTGAACTGGATAGAGCTCCAAAGGGGATGGTGTCAGCGAGGTGTGCAGGGAAAAGGGGGTGGAATAATGGGAAGTAATGAGTCCCGGCAGGCATCCCTCTGTTTGCAGGAGCTGAGACAAGTCTGGCAGTGGTGGAGGCTCTCCATGACAAAATGAGCTGTGGGGATTTCATGAACAAGGAACTATTTCCCCATCAAATGTACTTGCAGTCTAAAATAGGCAGAATTAAGAAGCATGTTCTCTTTTGTTTGCTGTGCTCTGTAGCTTTGTAATTCCTCAATAGCTCTTCTGCCTTCAACTAAGCCATTAAACCTGGTTTTGGCACAGCAAAGCCCTAAAGAATCAGAGCCTCTGTATGCAATTTCTGGCTACAAATTAGCAATAGTTCATGAATTTTCTTTAGGAATTTTTGAGGTTTTTACTTATCAGCTTTGAACCCGTTTCCAAAAGAGCTTCTTTTGGTTTTTGCTGTTGAACATACACATACCTCTCCACGCTGGAGAACTGTTAAAGTGTGGCTGAAAGGAAAGCTTGAAGTTTGCAGCTACTCACTTTTTGAAAGGAATGAAAGGATTGTCAAAAAAGGTAGAGATTCTGTTTAGACAAAATCTTAATTAGTTTTATGAGGACAAAGATATTTCTGCAGTAAAATTATCAATTGAGAGAAATTTCATCAGCAAATATAGCTTTGGAAATCAGTTTTATCCCATTCCTGGTTAGAAATGGTGTTTCATTATGTTGTCTCCCTTCCAGGTGGTTTTGTTTGGTTTTTTTTCTTCATGCTTTCTTCCCTGCTGTTTCCCCCTCTCCTTAGACTTTCAGGTAGTATCTTTTCCATCACAAGAACTGGTTTTTGATAGCAGCAGATGACATTCATGTAGCTCTACTTACTCCTGGCTTTTCTTTTTATGTGTTTAACTTGCACACAGCTAACAATAACTGTCCTTGAAATTTTGTAAATAGCAGATGTAAATTGGGATGAAGTATCATTATCCTCTAGAGGAAATTCATATTTTCAAAAGTTTGCCTGTTCTTTGTGCTTTGAGGGGAAAGCATGAAGCCCCTGTAAAGATGATTGCTAGGTAGGAAGTGTGAATTTCTGTGCTTCAAAATCCAGCTGTATCATATATGTTAATACCTTGAAACAGAAACCTCCCTGATTATCCTAAGAAACAAAATTGAGTTGTAATCATTGAGCAGTAAAGAAAAATGTTATTTGTTTCATAGTGAGGCATACTGGTGTCATAAATTACAAAAGGATGCTGGTGAACAAGATCATAGTATTCCAAATTTATTTCTGAATCTGTCCATTCAAACACATTACTTAGAATATAAGTTCATACAACTGAATATATCAGTTACCCCTTCAGTCGTGACTCAATATTTTCATTTTTTTTAATGTTTTCAACATCCCCCAATGCATCATCCCCAATTAAAGGGCTTAGAGCTTTTTAAAGTTGCACACAAAAGTATATAGGAACGTCATTAGTGAAAACACTCAATTTTTATGGACTTCTCAGTGGGATGCATTCCCTCAGCTGATCACAAAGGCACTCACAGATGCAAGATGTAACTACTATATCTAAATCCCCTGCTAATGGATCTTAAATTTTTCTCTAGCACCCATCACCATTACATGTAAGTCCTGGATCCAGGTTTCCAAGAACACCAGATTGGGTTTGATGGCTGCAAAGTTCCTGACGGGAGTCACTTAATGGCTTTCCTACCCTACCAACTTTACTGCATAAAAATGTGTAATTATATAGAAATATTGCTTTTGGTTGTTCCAGTCCTAATGATGCACATCTGTGGAGGCAGATGATACCTGGGAAACTAAAGCTGGCACACAAAGAGGCCAACTTCTCGTAGCAAGCAAAGAGCATCTCATGTCTGAGTCTGCAGAGCTGGTTCAGCATTTGCTGTTTCTGTTTTTTGGAACCTTTACCTTATCTGAAAGCACAGGGTTAGAAGCATTGTTGATAGAAAAGCTTTTTTTCTCCCCTCCTCTTAATAGAAATACTGCTCAGCTTTAGACCAATTCATCTTATGCATATAAGTGTCATTAAAAGAAAAACTGAGCAAAATGTGCTATCTGTAGAGGTAAAAGAAATTGAAGTGTATGAGGGATATTGCAAGTGGGATACAGTGGAAAAGAAAGCCATGTGGATGTGGTGTGTCTTTGGCACAGACTTGTGGGGGTTTTTTTCTCTTTAATGAGATCTATATGGTTCTTTAACAGTGGTTTTGGGTTTTTTCCCTTTATGGTTGACTCAGACAATTGCAATCGCTGTGTTATTAGCAGCTGCAGCCATCTCTAGAAATTGTTTGTGGTCACATATTTTATGGTTCATGGATTTTAGAGGCTTTAGGTGTTTTTCCAAACCACAGAGGATTCACAGGACCAAGCTACAGCAATACTGATGCTGGCAATACTCCTTGGTCTTTGCACAGTTAGTCCAGCTTAGAGGTGGGCTCTTACTGCCTTGAAAGCTTTGTAAGAATCTTCATTTTGTTTACATTCAAAATGTATCTTTAGCCCGTTAAAGGTATCAAATTGAGAACTTGTAGAGGCAAGAGCTGTACTTCCTACTGAGAGATATATTTACATGTATATATATATATGTATATATGTCTGTGCTTATAGGCAGCATGTCCCAATTCCTGCTTTAAACTTCTGTGTGTTTTTCTTTGCATTATGTGGCATCTGAGTATCTGTAACTGGGGTGTGTGGGGATTGTGTGTGTGGAGTTCATTTGAAATCAGTCTCAATCCAGGATTATTTGAGGAACTACTGTTCTCAGACTGTGTTTTCTCCTGTTTTCAAGGTGCTCATAACTGTGTGATCTTTTCCTCTAGAGTTTTCTAATAAACTAAAATATTGGTGAAACTGAAAGAAAACTTCTTTCAGTTCATCTTTGAGTTTTCTATTTCCTGTAATGTTGATTTTTTTTTTTCCTTTCATCAGCCACCTGACAATTCATGTTGACTTTTTAGGGCCTGTCCTTGCTAAGGGTCATCTGAATAATCCCTGAAGATCAGTCAGCAGACAGCTGCTGTTGTTTTTTAATTGTTCATATATATCTGCCCTGCAAGGTTAGTTTACCAGCAATGTTCACAGTTTTCGTTGCTCTTTTAACAACCACAAAGTTCTGCATGGAACTGTGGACCAAAAGAGAAGTCCTGGCTCTAATGGAAGTCTTCCTAAACCCCGTTTTCCTTTTGGAGTTGTGGAAGCCTGTGCTAAGAAATATAAATCCTTGTTGCTTGTGTGCAAGGGGAGAACTTTCATTTTCTAGAACTGGCACAAAGAAAATGGCTGAAATAGCTTTAAAGCAAATGAAAATCAGTGTTCCAACATTTGCTCTGATCTGAAGAGCTTTTTAAAACTGTTTATACCATTTTAATCTGATTTTGAGACTTTGAAGCAAGTGATATTCCAAAAAATAAATTAAAAAAAATATTCTGGCATAATCACTCATGTTTTGGTTGCTTTTTAAAATAAAATACACAGCTATTCAGGTTGCAAATGAACCTTGTTTTCAATAGCTTAAAAGGAGCTTCTTAGGTGACAAAAGCTTCCTATGGTTTGGGGTATTGCTTTGAATGAGAAAAATGTTGTTTTCTAATATTAGGCCTTCCACTAGCAGGGAAAAATATCCTGTAAGAAATATGCAATTTATAAAGATGACACTCCAGGTGTTATGAAATCACTTCTTTTTTTTCCCTCCAAATATAAACAGTACTTTTTACAAATATTCTGTCAAGGGTTATCTGTGTTTATTATCTAGTTCTTCATACAATCATCAAGTGGAACTCAAGTCCTAGGTACTTGCTGGGAGCCTTGAACGTGGTTTGTGCTTCTTTATATCCTCCTTAAAGAAACCCAGACTGTCCCTGGCTGTGATTAGGACTGGTTTGGAGTGCATGGGGCTCCCAGGGCATTACACATCCATATATGCTGCTGCCCCTTGCGAGAACTGTTTGTCACATGCATGCTCCTAATCAGCAGTGCAAACCCAGCTTCAGTTTTCCCAGAATGGCTGGACAACATCCCAGACCTCTCCTGCCTCAAGTAATTATGGAAGTTCCCCTCCAGGTCCAGCCTCCAGCTGGCCAAGAGCAAAGCTCTGGTTCAGGGACACCCTACAGATCCTCAATGAAGCTGTCAAAGGGAATGAGCTGCTTTCTCCCTTCTGCTCTAAAAATTTCTGATGAACTGATGCAGGCTGATGCTGAAGAGACCTGAGATATTTGAAAGCAGTACTCCAAGTGTGATCAATGAACACAATCCTGTCTTTCAGTTTCCTTATGAATACTGTGGGATAAAGAGAAAAGGTGGTTTTTTTTTCTTTCCCTTTTCTTTCCATAACAGCAATTCTTTGACTTTAGGAAGCGAAGCTCAAACTTATTTTATGCATTGCTTTCATCATCTGTGTAGCAGCAGGCATTTTAAATATGCTAGATTTACATCTCATGTAAATGCATGAAAACAGGAGACTAAATCCAAAGCTAGAGATGGAAATTATATTTCTTAGAAATCAAACTAGATAATTTCCTTTAAAAGGATTGGGCACAAAGTGATAGTGACATTCTTTTTTCAGTAATTTAACAAGTTATCTTTCCCCCACCCCCTCTGTCACAACAACCACCTCACTGACTCCCAGGATGGGATTACTCTTGGAGCAGAGCACTGGAATTGGGAGTGTAGGAGCACAGCTTCTCCAGAGAGAGAAATGCCACTAAAAATGTCCCCAAGCTCATGGATTGCTGTAAACCTGGGGGGAAAGGAGACTGCACCACTGATATTTTTTTTTTTTTAAATTGTTTAAGGCCTAATCTAAGCCCCAGCTCTGTGGGGGGGAAAAGACTCTGCTCCCCATAAGCATCCACTCCCTTTGGTGGTGTTGTTTTTTCAGTGCCCCTTGGATTAGTCCTGAATTCCCACAGCCAAGAATTTGCAATATGGCTGCTCACATCCAAAGGACAATTCCACCAGGTGTTAAACCATAGAGCTGCTTCAAAACTTCATGCAGCCAACTTTATTTGTAATACAGTAGTGGGGATGTACCTGCAAGCAGTACAGGTGTCTCCCCTGCTATGTGGATGTGTAGAAGAAAAATTCAGAGCTGTAAAATTGTCTTTCCTTGCTATTTGTACTCTTCTTCTGGCTCTCTCATATTTTATTCTGTCATCAAGGTCGCCTTCATGGGTGAAATAACTGTCTTCCCTCTAAATCAAATATTACATTTATATTGTCTGTAAAAGGAAGGAGGATGTTGTTCTGCTGGCTTAGGTTTTGAATGCAGAGAGAACCTGTTCTAATTTGGAAGATGCTGGAGTCCTGGTGAGGAGCTTGTTTCTCTAGAAATCACAATAAAAGCTCATTGGAAGGAAGAGCTTGTTCTTGCTGAGAGAAAAATCAGTTCTGGGTTTTGGCCTAATATATTGACAAGTGAAAGGCAGGATAACAGCATGAAGTAGGAAAGGTGTGTATTATTCCTATATGATGCATAGCAGACAATAAGGCTTTGGAAGGTTTTTTCCTCACTTTTAAAAACTGTGTCTATTTTGGCCCACTCTGGAGTTAATAAGCATTAACTATAATAATTTAACTAACAGGTGAGTGTGGATAAAGAGAGATATGGCAGCCTAGTTTTCTGTTGGTTAAGATTTACAAGAGTATTTTGAACCCCCTGAGAAGTCACTTTGTAAAGCAGGATGGAAGGAACATAAGATCAGCAGGTATTCGTGCAATTTATGTTGGTGAAGTAATAGAACAGAGAATGTAAACTGTCCATAGATTGTGTCCTGCTGGAATTAAAACACAGAATTCACAGGCAGAAAACATGGGCTGGGTAGAATCCCAATGGATGATAATATGGGCGCTATTTGGGGAAAGAGGTAATAAAGTCATTCATGTTCCCACATGATGCAAACATCTTGAGGATTTTACAGGTGCCAGTAATATTTGTAATAACTCCTCTCATCCAGAACAGCCTTTTACCATCAACAAGTATAATGCTGTTCACTTTTCGCAAAAAGCTCTCCCATGAAGTTATTGTGAAATACAGAATTATGTTCTCTATGACATAATTAGAGAGTTGCTGCCTTTTGAGGTAACTCTGCCTCCAGCCTTGCAAGGTCTGTGTTTTGGGGCCAAAATGCAAAGGATTGTGTCCCCTGGTGAAATCTGCCTGGTTAGGCAGGGCGAAGAGAACTTCTCAGGCTTTTGATACTACAAGAATAATTCATGTAATTTAGAATAACGTTGTAATGTACCTTAATAATTGCTGAGGGACCTGTCTTACACTTTACGTTAACAGCACCACGGTGTAGACTTAAATAGAATTAAATTTTCAAAGAGAAACTTACTTTTGGCTTGGGAATAAGGAAAAGAGTTTCTTTCGAATGGGGCTGGTACTGATGCCTGGATCCCAAGTTTTCTTTCTGTACAGCTGGGAAAGGTCATTCGTGATGTGAAACAGGTCTGTGCTGTGTGGCTGAAATTCTGCACGTGGGGTTAAGTTTCTGCAGCTTGGGACTTTTATCTGGAAGTTGCACCTTCCTGGGGAGAAAGAAGCAAATATCTTGTGAAAAACACGTATTAGATTCCATGGAGCACTGAAAACTTTAGACTTGCTTTAGACCGGAGTCTTGCAAGGGATAGAAGCCATCAAAGAGAGACAAAGGGACTGTTCTGATTTAGGTAAAATACGTCGTCTTAAAACTAATTCTGTTATAAAGCTCTCAGTGTTTTATTGCAACTTTGATTTGATTATTGTTTAAACCTCGGTCTGTAGGATTAGATACTCTTTCTGTCCCGATTTTCACAGAAACAGATGGTATGTGTCTGACAATCGATCTGTCCTGAAGTGGCAGAGTAAAACACTCCTATTATAGCAAAAATAATTTAGAAAATTCCTGAGCTCGCCCCTTTGTGTACAAAGATTGACTTTCGGTGCAAAGCAAGTTTTATCGCTGCTTAAACTGGTATTGATCAAACCATCAAAAGTTGTGTTACGGCTCCAGCAGCCGTTCTGGAAACACCTACAAGAATAAGGTTTTCTTTCTAAAGTCTAAAATCAATCTTGATCCTGTGAAATGTAATTTTTTTAAGCCAATTTTAAATTTGGTTACTCTTCTTGATCTTCTGTAAGATAAAATTATGATTTGAAGTAGTGTTGTCCCTTTTTTTTTTTTAATTTCCTGCTTTGAAATTAATTAATTTAAATGTTGAAAGTCTTTTTGCATACCTCCAGATCAGTTTTCATTTTAGTTATCTCCAGTTATTAAGGAAATTCTTTACTCTAAATTAAGGGTTTGCTTAATTTAGAGCTTTTAGTAAAATGCTGTGTAAAATCTAGATATAGACAGATGCCAGAGTACTGCATAGTTTTGAAATGTAATATAATAAAAGAAAAAATAACATAACCATCTCAAAAACTTCATAGCTTCAGAAAGCTGAATTATTTTAATCTACCTTCAGGTCACAGAAAAAACCCAGTGTATTACCATTCCAGAAAATAGTGTTATAAACAAGTTTGGGGGTTTTTTTTCATTACTCTTAATGACTTTCTCTCTCAACCCCCCAGGACTTTAATTTCCATTCTCCAAATTAATTCGTTTACTAGGAAAACTGAACTCCATCGGTGAGAGTTTGGGCTCTAAATATGTTATTGATTTTGAAAACTGCACTTTGGCCTTGCACCTTCTTAAGCCATGAACAGGAACCTCTCTCAGACTTTGGTGTGCCACCAAAATAAAATCGACCTTCTGCACACAGCTGCTTTAGCTGTCTGCACTTTTATGGGTTACTGGGCTTTTCAGTCTGTCCCACGGGGAAATGTAGTGGTAGAAACACTTTGGCATTTAGAAATCCAGAACTAAAGCAATTTTGCCTTCAAAAACTGAGCAGTTGCCGCTTGGTCCTGCTTGAGCATCAGGAGCTGGTTTGTAGAGCACTCCTTGGGTCTTGGGTGGAATCATTTATTCCCAGCAGAGATCCATTCTCTGAACACAGGATCCATATCAAGAAATATTTTTTGCAAGATGTATCAATTTCAGTGGAACTACCTTTCTCAATTTATGATCAATTAGTCTTACAATCTAGCATGAAAGAAGTAAATGAGGAAAAAGCAATGTATAGATCTATATCCTGCCTGGAAAATCCTGCAGCAGCTGACATTTTCTAGTACAATGGGGATGATGAAATCGTTGCATGTGAGAAACTAAAGCTCTGGCTTTTTGGAGTGAGAAATCTCACTGCTGAGAAGTAGATATGGTTTTAGCAGAGATTTGGAGAGCTTTTAGGCTTGAATCTCTGAGGTAAGCTCCAGCTAGGCTGATTTCTGACAGAAAAAGTGGGTCAGGGCAGAGGAGAGGTATTAATTACAGTTAAAATCTCTGGAGGGCTATTCTCTAAATCTAGATATAGCAAGGTAAGAAAAGAGGTGAACTGATTTACAATACTTCAGGTTGTAAGGTTGATTTCTATTGTATTGATGTCATTAGGCAACTTGAAATAGCAATGATTTAAACACACTTGGAGCATTGTCATCAGGATTTATTTAAATGACACAGGGATACCAGGAATGTTACCTGGAAGCAACAAGTTCACACAGTGTTGATGCAATGAGATGGGTGCACATCTATCCCCTGCACCTTCTTTGGTAATCCCTAAAATAATGTAAATATTTCTAATTGAATAATGATTTTCTACATGCTCATTTAATAATATTTTGGTATATTCATCATTAAAGTACCCATTTCTCATGGTATTTATTGTGAGTGTGTAAATAAGTCAGTGTAAGTTAAAAGGTACCTGGGTGGGTGAGTTGCTATTTAGGGATTTTTCCATAATTTCTTCTCTGTTTTTCTGCACTTGCTGCTACTCTGTCTTACTTGCAAGGCAGTTGGGGTGGAAATCAGCAGAAACAAGTTGTGTCTTGATTGTGGAATTAAAATGTGAATTTGTACTTCCCCAAAACTATGGGAAACTGCAAGTACAGGGTGGTTTTCTAAAGGATCAGTAATGCCTGGTGGGGAGGGGACACACCAGTGGCCATGCGGAAGCACCAGTTGCATGAAACTTCCTTCAAAAAATGAGGACCCTGTGCTGTGCTTTCTTCAGAAAATGCTGTCACAGTGCTAAACCCTGAGCTCTTCCATGTATTCAAACAAAAAAAAAAAGGCTTCTCAGGATTGGTAAAATTTTGTGATGCAAGAGCTGCAGATAATTACTGTGTAAATATTGGCATAAATTAACCAGTGCAATTTTAGCACTTGATTAATGGAGTGAGTAAGCTACTGGGATGTGTTAATGTTCACAGATGTAGTAGACCTTGAAACAGGAAATGAAATATATATTACCCAAATAAAATTAGGGGGAAAATCCATGTAAGAGAATTGTGTAAAAGCAGCGGGGAGCTCATGTAGCCTGCACGAAAATTCCCTTTTATCCCTCAAAGCGAGTGCAGACATCCAGCTTCTCACATATAAAGGGATAAGTAGGGAATTATGCCAGATAGTTCCAGATGGAGATCTGCCCCAGAATTTTAGATCAAGGAACAAATAATTGAACTATAAAAAAAACCCCATGTTTATTGTTAAAGGGGAAATATCTGTGGTTAATGTACCAGACACAACTTCCACCCTCGTGTTAAACTTGATGCAAAAGTCGTGACGAAAAAGCCCCACAGTAGATCACTGTGTGTGTCATCATTCGCAGGGGGGTTGTTCCACTGAATTTACATCCAAACGACCTGAACAAAAACTCTCTTGCCTGTCTCCGGGTCTTTTTCCCAGATACGTCTGTAAACTCCAGGCTTAATAAGGGAAACGTGCAAATGTTTGTTGAGGGGAACAAATGCGCTCCCTGTTTATTTTCTGTATGAAATTGAATTTGCTGAAGATTTAACAGAGCAAAGCAGCACCTGGAAGTCTAATACTGCATTGATACCAGTCGTGCAGAGTGGGGGCCCTACTTAATGACTGGGTTGTTGTTTGCCTTGGCTCAGTAATTGAGACGTGATAGTTTTACTCTGTGCTTTGCTACAGGAACTCCGCGTTTTTTTAATCACCGCCTCATTGTTGTTTGGATTGCTATTAAAATGAGCTGTTTGATGTAGGGTGGGACTGACAACTGGAAGTAGGAAGTTAACCTGGGAATACATTTGTTCCTGACTTCCAACTGCTGCAGAAGGAGCACAAGGAGCAGATATCAACTTCTGCTCCAAGGGGAACGGCTCTGCTTTCCTGCTCATGGGAACCCCTGCGCGGGAATGTTTGGGTGTGGGTTTTTTGTTATAATTGATTAAAATGTGTTTTTGAATCAGAAGAGAAATACTGAAGATATCTGCTGTTGTTTCCTTTTTATTATTATTATTTCTGTAAAAGCTGGAGGAGAAAAGTTAAGTCCAAAACTGCTCTTTAGTACAGTAAGAATGGTTTTTTATAAAACATTCCCAGGGGCTTAGGCTTCTGTTCCTATTTTATAGTGTTGTGTTGCAAATTTCCTTTAATTTTCCATTTCTAATTGTATTTACCCAAGTTAAGTCGTCCCCACTTATAACTGTTATAGTACAGGGCTTCTTTTTTTTTTTTTTTTTTTTTTGCAGTGAAAATATAAATTTGACCCTGATCTCAGTTA